>CM021320.1:2242174-2260096 GCA_010645155.1 Tigriopus japonicus | reverse complement strand
GTGGATTATCGCCTCGAACGGCGCGACCTGAACCCAGAATGGGCCCCTTTAGTACATTCAATTGTACAGAAAAATCACGATCCAAGGATGAATATTGACACTGTAAAATAAATTGAAACAGTGTAAAATAATCACGCAATAAAGATTATTATTATTATCAGTAACGCAAATGGCACGAAAAGGAGCGCTATTATATGCTGTAACTTTGTTCTTTTTTGATGTTTTCTGTCAAACACCTTTTTGGTTCGTCTTTTGGCAATTTCGTTCGAAAACACTGCAGAGCCGTACCGTTTCTAGGGCCGTTTTTAGGTAAGCGTCAGTTGAAGTTCGCGTCCTGTTGTAAGAGGTTCCTGCTTGGGTGTGCCAAACTATCTCTAGTGCGCGCATACTTAGAGGTAAACTCACAGATAAATGACTCCTCCCTTGGCGATCAAGCTCCTCCTTCATGGAAACGAGGACGACCTCTATCTTTAGTATGACATTCTGTCAGAGAGTGCAACAAATCAGGCGAAATCTCTTGGTATTCACGTTGTACGCCTCACGACGAAGGAAGAAGAAGGCTAGGAAAGAGAAGAGAGAGAGAGAGATAGATAGAGAGAGAGGAATGTGATTGCTTGGAAGTAAGTATCTTTTAATGAAAGATTTTGCAAGAAAATTTGTAGAAATAATCTATGCATCCAACAATTCCATTGCTAATTCCTTTTTATTTTTCAAATGAATTTGAAATTTGTCGAAACCCAAAAGAATTGAAAACAGGAAAATTAAGGGGAAACAGAAACTTTAGAGTGGAGCAAGTTACCTACTATCTATTCTTTAGTATACTATAGTATGAAAAGTTGAATTGACAAAGGCCATAGAGTTTCGGAAATGAATAGTGAACACACAAAATTTGTGGATATTGTTCCTCAGCTAGGATTGGAGGAATTGTTCTTGAGATATCCAAAAATGAAAAAGAATTATTTAAGTTAAGTGTCCTTTCTGAAGGTTTTCCACATCCACAGGCAGAAAAAACTAAACCTAAAGTAAGTTAATATGCTACCCATGGGTCAAAAGACGGCAGTTTTTGGCTCCAAGAGTTTTAAATCAATCCCCCAGATCCTAAAGATAAAAAACATAAACAAATCATCAAATGTCCCAAGAAAAGAAACATGATTTTATTTGCATTCTTACATGCATTCTGGGCCATTTCTTTTTGCATTCTGAAGAAATTTAAGTACCCAATTGCATCAGCTTGAACTGATTGATTGATCTTTGCAGTGCTTGTGACCAGATTTAGAAACAATTGCCACTTGTTTGCAACGTCAACTAATCCTCTTGACAGCATTATTTCACTGAATTTTGATAACTTGACCTTAACGTGAAAAAGTGAACTAGATGGTTTCATTCAGCTTATTATGTGGAAACAAGATCACCCCTTTTTGCTTTCATTTTGAAAATCTCTTCCAGTAAAGTTACGCAAGACCATCATGGCTTGCCTTGGCTTGCCAAACATCACACCAATATGGACAATATGGATGTCAGGTAATCCTGACATCTTTGGGTATGAGTTTGTACTTAACCGATTAGTTTTCGTTTCTATAGAATGTCTCTACAAACTAATAAAGAATTGAAGTGTTTGCGTTGTTTGGGCTTTGGCGCTCTGGGTCATGCAGCCATCAGTAATACTATTTATGCACCTGCAAAGGAAGGGAGTAATGGCCAAAATCCGGCGGAGGGAGTTTCATTTTATTGGCGACCCGAGGGCGTCAGCCCGAGGGGCGTCAATTAAAATGAAACGAGTGATGTCGGATCTTGACCATTCCTCCCTTCATTTGTGGGTGCATATGGTATTTTGTTGACCAACTTATCCTTTTTGGGACTTCCGTTTCAATTTTTCAACCCTGAAAATCAGTTCAACCACGGACATTCGTACTAGAGGGCTAAATGGAGAGAAGAGACACTACCACTCAGCCGCTTGCGTGGTATATTGCTTTGGCTTTGGTAGCCTGGAGTTGGGCAGAGCACCTCAAAGTGCTCTAAAAAGAAGAGTGGCTCGACTGCCCAAGCAGAAATTTGTGAATTTTAGAGCTGATTTTGTAGACAAACGGGTCACAAAAATACCTTCTTTTACCATTAGTATTCAAGCCCATTGTCATCCCAACACCCAAAGCACACTAAAACATGAAATATGTTGGTCAAACTCGAATTTGAGAATGTCAGAAATGTTATGATTAAGAGGTTGTGTTATACTGAGATTATTCTTTGCGTAGTTAAACACTCGGACTTCGTAACATAGATATGTATAGATACGACATTTTCATTTTTGTGGGACAATAAGTGGAAAATGTTTTTTTAATGCGCTCAAAGTTAATAATTGTAAAAAGGAATATTGATGTATCAATTATGGTTGATTTGAGCAGAACCATGTCCTATTTTCTGTCTTACTAGTAAAATAAGATTTATCTCATGTAAATTTGTAGTTTAGAATTTGTTGCCCCCAAATCTTGACAGGGAATAAACAAGAGGAGAAATTGTTTAAGACAGGGCTAGACATATTGCAAATATATGAGTATTAGGCCCCAGAAAATAATTTTATTTTGCTGTGGAGCAGAAATCCCAGACCTTAAATAATGAAGCGTCAGGTAATGGTTATCTTCAGCTAGCCTTACCCTCAAAACGTCTGGGATTTCTTATCCACAGCAAAAGAAGATAATTTTCCGGAGCATATTGATCATGATCTGTCTTTTCTTCAAAGACTGGACTGTCCCAACCTTGGGAGTGTGTCCAATTTGACTATGACCAGAGACAACTTTGTTCTCAGTGACAAGACTTGAAGGAAGAGAGCTTGTTGATGTTAATCTATTCCATGCAAAGACTCTTGAGCAAGGAAGCGACACGACATTTTTTGTCCTGCCAAGTTAGGCCATTGTTTGCAAGTCTACAGATCACCCAAGACCTTAATTTTCCCTTTTACCCATTCCAAAAGCATAAAATGCATTCATATGATGCCATTTGGTGTTCAAAAATCTATTTGAGCTTTGATTTGTTGTATCTTAGGCAAAAAAGCCATGCACAAGTTCAGGTTTGCAAGAATAAAGGTTGAACAAAACAACACTTTCTTCCAAGTTTCACCATTTTTATGATATTGAATAGAAAATATATAATTTCAGACTCTATTTAACTGAATATGAATTAAGGATAGTATCTAAGTAGTTCACAACTATTGTTATTAATAAATACATAAGTCAATGGGTAAAAGAGACCTAAAATGTTAAAATGGGAGGTTTTGATGGCTGCTTGGATATTTTGTGTTTGTTTAACTCATTGGACACTCATGAATTCATGAATTAGGTGCCTGAGTAATATTTAAAATGGTAGAAACCCTTGATCCATGGATATTGGTTTTTCTTGGGGATGAACCCACCGGGAACTTTCAGATTTTACTTTTAAATAACACTTGAAGAGGAACTTGTTGTTCTTGTTGTATTGTTAAGTAGCAATAGTTTGTCATTGCTCTTCTAGTCTTTCTGAACCACAAGCACAGTTGCTTTCTCAAAAGTCAGAGAACACTGGGCATTGACAAACAGTTTCTTGACAAACTGATGGCATTGCACCATTGCTTAAATGATTCTTAGTCTTGATCATTGAAGCCTCAGTTCAGGAGCTCTTTTCCAACACAAATGAAACCACTCTTTGATATGCCTCAGACACCTTAATTTGCTTTGGCACACAAATACTATTGGCACACAAATACTATTGGCCAAACATCCAAATCAATGTTCAAAGCCAGAGCATGGGGGATTTTGGGCACTTTTGACAAACAAGCTTGGCTCAAAAAGTTTTTTAGAGCCTTTGAATCAATGACATAATTGTGGCATCTGAAAACACAGGTATTCCTACCCACTGCAATTGGGTTTTAAGATGAGATAACACGCAATTTGAAGCTTTTTCTTCTCTTGATTGCCTTAACGTTCTTTGTTGTTGTTTACACTTAGGCCCAAGTTGGCGGGTAATTGCAAAAGGTGACCATTCCTTGCTGGAGGGAGTTAACCCCAGAATCATCCGACAAAATCATAGAGGGAGTTGACTGAGGCCGTCCTATCTATGCATATCTATGCTTTGAAATACAACTGGACAGCGAGCCAGGTTGACCAAATGTTGCACGAGTCCTAAATGTCAAACGGTTAGAAAGTTTTGATTGGTGCTCTTGAATTGATATTTGAATGTACCCTCTGGGTACACATTATTTTCTGATTTTTAGTAATTTGACCCATAGTCATGTTGGTTGAGTTGCAAGTACATTTCTTGAACTGAGTTCAACTCATTGATGGAGCTTGGAACCCTTTTTGCATTTCGAGTGAAAGCACAAGCACAGGAGGTTATTGACGTATTTTTGAATTTGGCGCCATGACTGGGGGAGCAGAGAAACAGCAAACTGTGTTCATAACAAAATCCTTGCTCATGGGAGTGACATTTCTCTCCATTTAGCCCGCTAATTCGTACTATCCAACTAGCATGCTTTGCTTACTCAATACCGGTATTAAGAGCAAGCTACGTTCACCTCAAGTACATCAGTCGGTGTGTTGGCTACTCAGTGCCATGGTATAAAAGCCTACCACGACTTCTTCAGTGGATCATTTCCCGTCAATGAGACGGGGGATTCAGACGTGCAAGTAATTGTGCGTCTGAGATGTATTTGTAAAGGCATGATGCATTCATAGGGCAATAAAGTGATTGATAGCTTAATAAAATGATGTGTAGGGTAATAAAGTAAGTTGTAGGTGAATAATATTTTGGACCTGACCTCTTTGGGCTTGGAGGAAGTCTCATAAAAGGAGAAGGCGGTCAATAAAAATAGTTTCTGTGTTGACCAATCGAGTAACTTGCACCAGCAGATGGAAGCAATGTTTTGGTAGGGAAAACAAAACTACTTTGCTCCCCCCAAAAGTCTTACCAAAGGTTTGATCAAGGGAAGCACTTTGGCAACTCACAAACCCGGTTTTAAACAAAGAGAAGTATTTTTCCTATCTGAGAGCATCAGTGTTACAATTAATAGAGAAAATTGGAGGCATTGTCCATGTTTCAGACTGCGCCGAAAGATATGAGTCACACCTTGCCTGTGTACACACCAGATGGTATCATGAACGATTTTTGTTGTTTCTTTAAGCCCATTGTTCATGTGGTACTAGGAAAGACTGGCTTGCCAAAGTTTTTGTAAAAAATACGTTTTTACAAATTCTATTGGAATATCAATCTTAAAAGTGGTATACCATATCATGACCATATATATAGTGCTCTTGCTTCCCTTAGCCACCATGCTCAGCTCACTCAGTCCATGGATATACTTACAGAAGAGGATGCGAAGACAGCTGTTTGTTGTTGTTTTTGAGAGCCCAATGAGGCCCTCTGGAGTGAACGATAGGGAAGTGTTATGGACTCAATATTCAATATTTTATACTGTATCAGTGAACAAATTGTCTAGACATCATTCTAGTTTGTGTTTCTGTCTCTTAGAGATAATTAAATGCAACCCACTCTTGGGTAAATCACGTTCACCACTCACTATCAACCCTATTCAACTTATCCTGAAATACCAATGGTTTCAGATTATAAGTACCAAACAACACCATCAAAGCGAAGAATGCAGTGCTCCATGAGAGTGATCTGTTCTTCACTGCATTCTGCATGAATAATCAGTGTGAGGGAATCATCAACAACTCAACTATTAGTTGACAAAAAAATTGTTTAATCTCGTGCTTCCTCTCGGTTTGGCTGATCAAAATGTTGATATTTGGCATCTAATGGATTTCAAGGATTTCAGACGATAAAATGCTGACTAAAAATGATGTTTTTATGGGGAAGAGTGTGGATACTGTGGCTGTGAGTTTCATTGTTAATACATGGCCACAGTTTTCTAAAAAGACGCCCAATCTTCATGAAACTTGATCGAAGTATAACTGAACTCGTTGTCTGAAGTTCGTATTATTATATTTAAGTTACATATGCATTTATTCGAGATCCATTCTCCATTTTGTGCGAGATATTGGTCTGAAGGAGCTCAGTCTTGACTAATTCCCGAGAACAGAAAGCAGCATTATAAAAATGAATGGTAGGAAAAGGAGCGCTATCTAATGCTGCAACAATGTTCTGAAGCGATGTTTGCTATCAAACACCTATTTCTATCGTTTTTTGGCAATTTCGTTCAAATTCACTGCAGAGCCGCACCGTTTTAAGGGCCTCATTGGGCTACGCGTCAGCTGAAGTTCGCGTCCTGTGGTGAGAGGTTCTTGCTCAGTCCCTCTTAGCTAGAACTAGTCAGTCTGCACTGTCTTCTGTTCTCCTCGCCCTCCTACGCACCCTCCTTTTTTCCCCGGTCCCTCGCGATGCTTCCTCTTCAAGAAAACTGGCATGGTCACCTATTTAGGATTTTAAAGAAAACTAACATTCGCTTCACCTAGATGGCTCTTACATGATTTAGCATGCCCTTAACCAAGGATGGCTCAAGCCAGGATTACTTTCAAAATACACACTGGGTCCGATTAGTACAATGAAAATTAAACGGAACAATATATTTGTTGCAAAAAACTCACATTTTAGTACAATGATCGGACCCAGTGTGTATTTTTGAAATTCGTCCTGAAGTACAGTGGTCCCTGCCTTAACACATCCTACTAGGGTGCCCTCTCTAGTTCTCAAAATGAGCAACTCTGCCGTCAGAGCAAGCAAGCCCTCTGAAGGAAGCAAAGTTGAGCTTCAATCAAAGAGAAAAATGACAATCAGCGCCATCTTGAGATAGAAACATTTGTGGGTGCTTCTGGTAAATATTTAGCCTCAATTTGTGATAACTAAGTGTGACTTTTTACTTTTTGAACACATTGATATCGTAACTGAGGTCCAAAAGACTCGAAATATGAAGAGAAATCCATTTTAAGATGGAAGCTGCAATTTTGGTAACAAATCAAAGTTCAGGATAGATCTGAAATCAATGGACTTTGCCCCTGTTTTGGCTCCATTTTATGGCAATTTTTGTATCCTTCAATTAACATTCTTCATTGACGTCTTTCGTTCTTTCAAGAAAGTGACCACTAGCAATAGCAAAAATGACCCAAAAACTTTGCTCAATTCCACCTTTGGTTCATCACTTGCATGGTTGTCATTTGTCTGATCACACATATCTAATGTTCCCGCACTTTTGTCCCCTCAACAGTTGGCAACGGGCGACATGTTTTTACGATTAAACAAGGAGGACGGTATTACTTGAAGTGGGATCGAGCGAGGGCGCGTTACTGCCTTGGTGTGAATTTTCCTGCGTGATAGCCTGGAGTTAATGAAGAAATCCAATATAATTCAAGTTAATGTCGTTTTATTGACATAGGACATAAAACAAAAGTCCACAAGGATTCAATGAGCAATCATTTGATGCCCAATTGTTGTCTCTCAAAGAACTCAAACTGTGTTGTTTCATTGTGTTAAGTCAGATATCTTCAAACTCCTGATCTACTGACTTGCTTTGTGATAGTGATTGCCCATCTTTTGTTGAAAGCAACATTGTTTTCATCATTGGGATAGTTCAAAGACATTCTTCCCTTTGTACAATGATTTGAATGTTCTTCTCTGTTTTTGTTTTAAGCACCTAATTGGGGTTCTAAAGCCAAAAGAAGACTGTAAAATGTTGAAAAAAAGATACGAAAAAGATTTTTTTTGCATTCTATGAAGAGAAAAATGTCCTTAAACAACCCCAATGATAAAAACCATGTTGCTTTCAATAAAAGGTGGACAATCACCAACACAAAGCAAGTCAGTAGATCAGTAGTTTGAAGATATCTGACTTAACACAATGAAACAACACAGTTTGAATTCTTTGAGAGACATCAATTGGGCATCAAATGATTGCTCATTGAATCCTTGTGGACTTTTGTTTCATGACTTATGTCAACAAAACGACATTAATTCGAATTATATTGGACTTTTTCATTAACTCCAGGCTATCACGCAGGAAAATTCACACCAACGCAGTAATGCGCCCCCGCTTGATCCCACTCCAAGTAATACCGTCCTCCTTGCCTGGAGTTAATGAAGAAATCCAATATAATTTGGATTAATGTTGTTTTATTGACATAAGCCATAAAACAAAAGTGCACAAGGATTCAATGAGCAATCATTTGATGCCCAAATGATGTCTCTTAAAGAATTGAAATTGTGTTGTTTCATTGGTTTAGTCAAATATCTACAAACTTCTGATCCACTGACTTGCTTTGTGATAGTGATTGTCCATCTTTTGTTGAAAGCAACATTGTTTTTATCATTGGGATAGTTCTAGGACATTCTTCCCTTTGTACAATGATATGAATGTTCTTCTCTGTCTTTGTTTTTACCACTTAATTGGGGTTCTAAAGCCAAAAGAAAACTGTAAAATATTGATAAAAGATACATAGAACATTTTTTAGCATTCTACGAAGAGAAAAATGCCCTTAAACAACCCCAATGATAAAACCATGTTGCTTTCAACAAAAGGTAGACAATTACTATCACAAAGCAAGTCAGTAGATCAGGAGTTTGAAGATATTTGACTTAACACAATGAAACAACCCAGTTTGAATTCTTTGAGAGACATCAAATGGGCATCAAATGATTGCTCATTGAATCCTTGTGGACTTTTGTTTTTTGACTTAAGTCAATAAAACGCCATTAATCCGAATTATTTTGGATTTCTTCATTAACTCCAGGCTATCACGCAGGAAAATTCACACCAACGCAGTAACGCGCCCTCGCTTGATCCCACTCCACGTAATACCGTCCTCCTTGGATAAAACTACTTCTAGTCAGAGGGCTAAATGGAGAGGAGAGACACTCCCACTCAGCAGCTTGAATGAAAAATTGCTTTGGCTTTGGTAGCCTGGAGTTGGGCAGAGTGCCTCAAAGTGCCCTAAGAAGAAGAGTAGCTTGTCCCATTTTCTGTGTTATTAGTAGGGCTGAATATTTTAGGTTTTACATAAAAACCTAGGTTTTAACCTAAAACGCCTTTTTTGGGCAATTTTTACCTAAAAATAAGTTTCCAACCTAAAATTAACTTTTTTCTCGCATTTTTCAGGAAATTTTTACCTAAAACTAAGTTTTCAACCTAAAATTAACTTTTTTCTCACCCTAAAGTCATTTGACTAAGCCCACTTGAAAATTACCCCAGTGTCTTTAAAACAAAAAAAAGGAAGAAAGTAGAAGAGTGGGAGCCACAATGTTTTTCATCTGATCAACATACCGAATTAGCTTTATCAGGTGGTTTCAGGCTCGTTTTAAGGTAAAATATTTCAGAACTCGTTTTAAAGTCAAAAATTTCTGAACTCGTTTTAAGGTAAAAAAAATCCGATCTCCGTGTTTAGGTCGACAATTTTCGGTCTCATTTTAGGTCAAAAATTGCCGATCTCCTTTTTTAGGTCGACAATTTTTGATCTGGGTTTTTTGGTCGCATTTTTGCCACTTTCTGCCATATTCTGCCGCTTAACAAATTTCACTGGCACAAAATTTTCTATACTGGCATTTTCCCTCACTGCCAAATAAAATTTTCATTGCCTTTGTCTCTGCTCAACTACTTATTGAGTCCTTCAAGCGCAACCAGTGAAATGGAAAACACGTGCAACCTTTGAGCTTTGATTCACAAAATTTCTGTTCTAATGTGTCCAATATACCTTTAGAAGCTCGAAAATGGATCACATGTTTGTGTCAGGGTGCAATTTCTGGAGCTGTATTACTAAGGTGACCTCCCAGTCTTATGTATTGTGACCTCCCAGTCAGCTGCTCCTTAAAGGACCCAATACTCTTGCCAAGAGTAAAGTGCTGAAAAACAATAGATAAAAGGCAAAATTTGGTCTGAAAAGCCACTGTAAAAGGTGTAATCTATTCAACCTAAAAAAAACCTAAAACGTAGTTTTGGGCAACCTAATTATGTCATAATTTGCCCAAAAAGTTAACCTAAAATATTCAGCCCTAGTTATTAGTAAAATAAGATTTGTCTCATGTAAATTTGTACTTTGGAATTTGTTGCCCTCAAATCATGACAGGGAATAAACTAAAGGTTATCCCCTGAAGTTGTTTAAGACGGGGCTAGACAAATTGCAAATGCTTGATCATGATCAGCTCTTTTTTCAAAGACTGGATTGTCCCAACCCTGGGAGTGTGTCCAATTTGACCATGACCAGAAACAAGTTTGTTCTCAGTGACAAGACTTGAAGGAAGAGATCTTGTTGATGTCAATCTGTCCATGTTAACCCCATGATCATCCTGCAAAATGATAGGCAGAGTTGACTTAGTCTGTCCTATTTCTTCATATCTATGCTTTGAAATACAACTGAACAGACAGCCAGGTTGACCACATGTTGTTTGAGTCCTAAATGTCCATTGGTTAGAAAGTTTTGATTTGTACTCTTGAATTAATATTTGAATATACCCTCTGGGTACAAATAATTTTCTGATTTATAACAATTTGACCCATAGTCATGTTGGTTAAGTTGCAGGTTCATTTCTTCAACTGAGTCCAACTCCTTAATGGAGCTTGGAACCCTTCTGACATTGCAAGTGCAAGGAAGGACCTTAGATCAATTATTATCACTAGATAGTGTGCAAGCTTTAGTCTGGCTGACTTTCAAGCGGGGAGGAATGCGTTAAATTTTTGAGCAAAATGTCGCCATCACAATTGTTGAGCGGACAATTAGGGTGACCAAACATGCGAATCAAGACCAACTTTTTAAAACTTGTTCTTGAAGCCACAAGTTAGTTCTTGTCCATGCATGGATTAACCCTGCACAACGCAATAGCTTAAATTTGTGTTCTTCCTACCAATGACTTACTCAATGTATTGGCAAAAATGTTCCTAGTTGAGGTATTCAAATCCAAGGCATGGTCACCTAGTGACATGTTTGGTTCTTTCAAGAAAGTGACCACTAGCAATAACTAAAAATGATCCAAAAACATTACTGAGTTCCACAGTTGACTCATCAATTAGCCAACGATTCAGTGAGGTCACTAATCTAAACAAAGTCAGGTATTGGTTTAGAATTGAGCCCGCTCAACCAATGACAACAAGGCAGCAAATTTGCGGACATTAAATCACTTTTGACGCTTCAACAACACTAAGCAGTAATGACTTTAAGGGACCCCATAAACCATTTAGGCCGATTGAAATCGGATGAATCACTTCATAGTCCAAAGAAGATCGATGTTAAAAGGAAATTTTGTAAGCCTTTCATCAAAAAAGCTCCAGTTATCGGGGATTTATTCATCAACAATATGGTGTAAGATAGGTCACATTGAGGCTTGATTCTGTCCATGACATATCATTTTGTTCACTTCCATTGGGTCATTCTGATATAGGGGTGAAGAATCTTTCCAACAATTGAAGTTTCTGATGCTGTGGCATTTTTTCTCGAAATGTTTTGGAACGGTGTCAGTGTTTGGTGCTTTCATTCTTACATTATTTTCACTTAAGCTTGCGTGTTGAATCTAGTTGTTTCTTGGCTTTAGTCTGGATTCCCATGGTTGCTCGATTGGTGGGTTTGTTGATTGGTTGCCTTTAACATCGTTCAAACATCTTCCGATGCTAATCATGAAAGGTCTTTTGGTTTTTCGCTCTCGTAACTTGCTCTTGTTGTTTTGGACTAAAGCAAGAAGACGCTTTCGGTTTGGACGGCTGGCCGCGTCGGAACGATAATTCAGGGTCAGAGCGGTAATCATAAAAATCCCAATCGTGCATCCTTTGATATCGATCATCAAAGCGGTTTATGAGTTTGCTTGAATCAAAAGCATGAAATTGTTTCTAAAGTAAATTACGTGTTCATTGAGTCAAGCGAGGCAAGAGAGATGATTGAAATTGGTCTACAAATAAAGTTTGAACCCTGATTAGGTATGGCCCTCTGACATAAATGTGAGGTTTGGTGAAAAGTTGTTTTTTTATTTCACTCTTACAGGAAGCCAGAGTACTTTTTAGCGCATTTTAAAACACGTTGGTACGTCGCAATATCGGTACATTGCATGTAGCTACCAAAAATATCAGAATCACCTACTTTTTTAACAACTTTGAGCTTTTCAAGTTTCGGTCCACCTGCGCAGCACGACTCAATGGACTCAATGTCCGCGATCTCACATAGTACTAAAGAAGCAACAGGCAGGTACAAAATACGAAAAACAAAATACCGCAAACATCCATTCAATTTGCTTTGCATATCAACTGCACTACGAAAGTGTACTTTTTTGATTATATCTCAAATAAGTAGATGTAATCAAGGCATAAAAGTAGTTGACTGACACCATCGCACTATTTTTAAACACGTGAAATCTCGATCTTCAATTGAAAACTCGTCACACTTCAAAAATGAAGGCAGAATCACATCGGCCGAGCCCTTATTGCATGCTTGACATTTGCCTGGTCACACATTTCAACTGATCCCGCACTTTTGTCCGCTCAACAATTGGCGTCGGAGACACAGTTTTAGGCTTCCACTCGGTCTAGTATTAATAGATGTCAATGGGGAGGACAAGCCAATGAGGTCTATGACGTATTTTTTATTTGGCGCCATGACTGAGGACAGCAGAGAAGCAGCAAACCGAGTTCATAACAAAATCCTTGCTAATTGGAGTGGCGATTCTCTCCATTTAGCCCTCTATCTCTTGTATTTAATAGATTTCAATGCCTTAAAGTTGTGGTGGCTTACCCTTTGAAAAAGTTTAACTAAATGTTACAAAAGTCGCCACTAGATGGAGGCAAAACAGGGGCAAACCAGGGGAAGTATGTATGTTGATTTAAGACTTGCTTGGGCAGCCGGCTGGCTGTCTACTTGTGTTTCAGCAGAATTCTCAACAACTGTTCAGCTGATTTTTTTGATGTGTGGTTGCCTCACTTGCACTCACTTACGCGACAATCATAGCACAATGCGCCCTCTGGTGAAATGTAATGGTAAACCTGAGTTTGTCGCCCCCCTTGGGGCACACACTCAAAATGTAGAGCTATCCTCAACTTAAACTTGTTGCCAAAATTAGAACTTCCATCTTAAGTTGATTTTTCTTCATATTTCCAGTCTTTAAGAGCTCAGCTACGAGATAATTGTGTTTAAAAACCAAAAAGTTATGCTGAGTAATCAGTTATCACATATCAAGGCAAAAGATTTGACAGAAGCACCAACAACCATTTCTGCCTCAAGATGACGCTGATTGTCATTTTTCCCTTTTATTGAAGCTCAACTTTGTACATTTAACAATGCTTGTTCTGACATTTAGCTCTGAGGGCGTGCTGTTCATGTTGAGAAAAAGGAGGGCAACCAAAAAGAATGTACTCAGGGAATGGGGAAATTTGCGACAGCCATCTAGGTGACAAGAATGCTGGTTTTCCTTAAAATCGTCTTTACGGCTGAAATCCTTGGAACTATCTTAAACACAATTTGCAAACGCCATGCAAAATTTCGTGCGAAATATATGCTCACATAATTTTTTGCTGGATTAAAGTGATCAAAAAAAAGTAACAAAAGTTGCGAAGCTTGACTTAAATGGCCAATAGTTACAAATTGCATTTTGCAACTTTGTCTGAGCTTTAGTTATGACTTATAAGTTATAAAAAAGGCCCTAAAAGTATTTGCTAAAAAGTAACAAAATATTTAATACATATTTTCTTCAAAAGGTCAAAATATCTTTAAAATGAGATTAATATGATAAGCTTTCGTCTGCGTGCATTAATTTCTCCAATAAGTTTTTTGAAGTTCAATAGGGGGGGGTCGTTTTTCGTTTTTGGAGCACACTTGTCACCTTAGCGATTTAGCAATAAATTTTTCAATTTGCCTGAACAGATAAAGCATTTTTTCCTATATGGCAGTGGTTGTGGTTGTCAATGTTTAACTTCAGTACAAATGGCATTTCGAAGTCATTTTGGGATAGTTGGCTCATTTTGGTTTTTAAACTGGATATGCTAACCCAGGGATAACCTATATAATACTGGATACGAACTCGCGGAATTTCCTAGCTCGCAACCTCACACGGATGAGGCCGAGAGTTCGTAAGTAAACAAGAAGTACAAACGGCCATGTTGGGAGTGGAAAACAAACGGAAATCGACCAAAGTCCAAAAGATAGTGCGCCAATCGGGGTTTTCTGTGTTTCAAACGGGTCCAGCCAAGTCCTGGCCTTGGTAAAGGTCAACCCCACGCCCCAAAATCAGTCTGATGTGGGTGTTTCGAAGACATTAAGTTCAGCCAA
The DNA here is from genome assembly GCA_010645155.1 of Tigriopus japonicus. NCBI lineage: Eukaryota > Metazoa > Arthropoda > Copepoda > Harpacticoida > Harpacticidae > Tigriopus > Tigriopus japonicus. Next base: position 2,245,886 of record CM021320.1, on the reverse strand, counting down.
GAACGAGTGAATGAAATAGTGAATGAATGAATGACCACATCATGGAGTGCGAATGAAACCCCCCCACAAGGTGTCTTTTCTACAAGATGACGATCAAAGTGATCAAATGAAGTCTGATGATGACTAGGTTACCGGCTACAACCTTCGGAAGTGATAGACCTAACTACAGCAAAAAGAACGAATATGGACCGGAATCTGAGCCCAAATTCCTCTTTTGCGCAAAAGGATTAAGAACAAACTTTCCCAGGGACCAAAACGGGGAGTTTCTTTACGCTCATCCATTACAAAACTTGAACAACTTAAGAATATCTTACCATTCCTTGAATTATCAACAACAAAATAGCGGGGTTTTCCGAGCTTATCTATTATCCGATTTGAACGTCTTATCAATATCTTTGAACTTACAATTGAACCCATCCATGTATTATCCTGAACTTAACTAACACATGCCAAACTTAGTATGAAATCAAGTTTGTTTTAGGTTGTGTCACCTTGGGCTTGTTCTGTAAACGATGGTCCATCCTCAAATTTCTTTTATTATATGGTTGTGTCTTTTAGTTCAGGATAATTCAAGGACCGGTAAGATATTCTTAGGTTGTTCAAGTTGTCTAATGGATGAGCGTAATAAAAATCCCCGTTTTGATCCGGAGGAGAGTTTCTGTGGTAAATTTGGTTCCTTTCCAAGAGGAATCTGCGTTCGCATTAAGGTCCACATGGAACAAAGAAAGAAGAAGTCCTCAGTGTCAAGAATTCGATCAAATGAAGAACAAATTAAGATGACTTCGAAACATATCAGATGTGGCTACTAGCAATGGATGGGCTCAATATTTTGATTTGCCTTTTGACTCAGTCAGCCCAAATTGGTGATCTGACAGTCTAACCCGGATTACATGGACCCTCTCAAAGTCTTGAGAATGAAATGCTCCCACCAAGATTGAATTGTGTGGATTTTTTGACTCAATTTGATTGTTTATTCCTGGACAAAGGGATCTAAGAACTAAGAAGATCAATGAAACCCTATCAAGCACGTAGAGCCTATCCCTGCAATGAAAAGACATGATCCTCTGGTCCTGAAGGACCCTTAGCCCCAGTCCTGCGTGGTCCTGACCTTCTTGAGCCCCAAGACTTGAAACATTTTCAATCAAATCCACAATCCAGGATTTAATCCTCATGTTTTTCACTAATTTCGTCTCAAGGACGTCGTGATTGCCTTTGTTCCAATTCCAATCCGGATCAGATGACTGATCTGATTTAGAACCCTCAAAAGTGCCCTTCAATAGTTATAGCCAACAACATCTCCGACTTGGACTCCATCTTGTTTCAAAATGAGACCATTCTCATTCCTTCATTTTCCTATGGAAATGGTTCCTGCGTTGTGGAGGTGCTGAAGAGGATGGAAGAGGAGTAACCCTCCAGATATCACCACAGATACTTCTATTTAGCATTGTTTCACAGAAGTTGGACTAATGGGTGAAGCAAGATTCCATCTATGTATTTTCCTGATTGTTAAGAAGACTAAAATCCTTTGGAGAGCTGAATGTTTAAAGTTCATGAGACGAGTAAAAGGAGTGCTGGGACCTCTAAAATCAAGGTGAAGAACAATTAGTCAATAAATATTAACACAAAAAGTTAACCTGAATTCTTTCAAGATGCATGTTCAACAGTTTTACTCGTTAATAAGGAATAAATGACATTGTGTCAAAATATAGCCTCGGCCTCATACCATTTTTTCAAAAATCGAAGTTCGTGTCCACCCCTTTCAGGGGTTCCTGGCTAACCCAAGGAGGACGGTATTACTTGGAGTGGGATCGAGCGAGGGCGCGTTACTGCGTTGGTGTGAATTTTCCTGCGTGATAGCCTGGAGTTAATGAAGAAATCCAATATAATTTGGATTAAAGTCGTTTTATTGACATAAGTCATAAAACGAAAGTCCACAAGGATTCAATGAGCAATCATTTGATGCCCAATTGATGTCTCTCAAAGAATTCAAACTGGGTTGTTTCATTGTGTTCTTCTTGTGAACTTCTGATCTACTGAGTTGCTTTGTAATAGTGATTGTCCATCTTTTTTTGAAAGCAACATTGTTTTTATCATTGGGGTTGTTTAAGGGCATTTTTCTCTTCGTAGAATGCTAAAAAAATCTTCTTTGTATCTTTTTTCAACATTTTACAATCTTCTTTTGGCTTTAGAACCCCAATTAAGTGCTAAAAACAAGGACAGAGAAGAACATTAATATTATTGTACAAAGCGAAGAATGTCCTAGAACTATCCCAATGATAAAAACAATGTTGCTTTCAACAAAAGATGGACAATCACTATCACAAAGCAAGTCAGTAGATCAGAAGTTTGAAGATTTTTGACTCAACACAAAGAAACAACACAGTTTGAATTCTTTGAGAGACATCAATTGGGCATCAAATGATTGCTCATTGAATCCTTGTGGACCTTTGTTTTATGACTTATGTCAATAAAACGATATTAATCTGAATTATATTGGACTAAATTTAGCTCTTCTTCCTGATATTTTGGAAATTTGGCTCCAAATTTGAGCACAAAGCTCTTTTGGCTCTTTTAGCTCCTTTTGAAATATTTGGCCATTTTTTAGCTCTTTTTCTGAGAATTTCAGGGATTTTTGGTTCCTTTTTACAATTTTTAAAGTTGCCAGATTTTCTACCTCAACAAAATGAGGCTTGTTTAAAAATGGTCATTCTTTTTACAAATACGTAAGATTTTCAGGACAATCGACTCCAAACTATGGCTCTTCCTGCTGAAGCAAAAAAATAGCAGCTTTTGAATAGTTTTGATCTCCATTAACGTGGTGGTACCGACTAAAACCTTGACTTAGTTTACTCTTTGATTCTAACTGCTCTACTCTAACTGACAAAAAGTTCATTTGATGTGGTTGAAATTTAGCTTGTGAGCTTTGAATTAGGGGCCAAACAATGGGTTGAATTAGATTTTTCTCTGGTCGGCCCCGATATGAAAAACCAAAACTCTTGCCAATAACCTAGGCATAAAGGTCTTTCATTATCCACGGATCACTATCTTCTAGTGATCTGTGCAATATCGTTGCTCTATCTATAACATTCAAGAAGCCAACATCACTTTGCAGAACAATCTTTTTCCTTTTCTTCTTGGCCGTTTTAAATACAGTAAGAAAAAACTACAAAAAGCAATTTTTCCATGTTTTAAATACACTGCCAATTACGTAAGGCCCAAAACTATGATCATATTTGTATTTTTAGCCTTTTTAAAATTAGCTCTTGTTTACCTCTTTTTCCAAAAAAAAAAACTCTTTTAGCTCGAAAATTTGCCCCTAAACTGAGGTATTTAGCTCTTTTTGATCTTAAACAGTTGGACACGCTGAACATACCTGTCTTCAGTTCAAATTTCTTCTATGCCAAAAAATAAAGCCTTAATATTTAGCCAGAAATAACTAAATGTGCTGAGTTGTAGCTGAATTACAAAGAATGATTACCAGAATGACTAAAGGCATCTTTAAATTCAATACTACCATTTTTTATACGGTTGGGGAATAAATTTTTTTATATTTTTTTTGGCCTTTTTGGAGAATATTAAATTAATTTTTTTTGTGAAAATCAGTAAATTTTTCTACGCACTCTAGTGATCAGCCTTTTACTTTGAAGAACAGCGTTGTCACAAATAACCAAATAACTTACAATAATAATAATAAAAATAGTATCATCATTAA
>CM021320.1:2178342-2235632 GCA_010645155.1 Tigriopus japonicus | reverse complement strand
GACAATTTTTGCAACAGACAATCCTTGCATTTCATTGGCGATATGCACATATTTCGCAATTATTTACCCAAAAATAGCAAATGAAATGAAAGATGGCAAATAAACTTTAAAAGGTAGCAAATTGAAAATTAACATGTTTTTGGGCATAACATCCTATTTGCCTGAAATCGAAGTAAGAAGGACTTTCTTTTTTTGTGGTCGAGAGAAAAGTTCTATTGCTGGCAAAAGGTAACCAAACTGTGGCAAATCAAGATCAATGCTACGATAAGCAACTCAAAAAGTTAAAAATGGCAGCACTGCTAACTGGAAACACCGCTGCAATAGTTACAGTCGAATCTCGATATAAGAAAGGCAATTTAAGCAATTTTCGCGAAATAAGCATTTTTTCCGCGCTGACTAAAACTTTACTACATAAGAATTCTCGATATAAGAAATTTGCCATTTTTCCTCAATCTCTATATTAGAAACGTTCTCAAAATTTTGGCACACAGTGCTTCCATATCTTACGCCTTTGCGCAAATTTTGCCCTTTTTGGGGTCCCCTCTGCGCACTTTTTTGGGCTCTCGCGCCTTGCACTTTTTTGACAAAAAACTTGCACTTTTCAAGTTCGAGACAAAAGAACATAAATTACATTTTGAACCCTAAAATCACTAGAAATTGTCCAAAATGCCACTCAACAAGAACTATTTGAAAGCCATTAAGTTTAAAAATATAATTCATCGACAATTATGCAAAATAATATAAGCACAAATTAGTTTTACCCACATATTGAGAGTGAAACAAATTTCTGTGTCCACCAAAGCAAAACCTAATGGAAAATAAGCAACCCGAGGAAGTGTCTTGTCAACCCAAGAAAGTCCCTCAAATTTGAGCTTATTTAATGTCAAACTGAGAATAGAAGATTTGCATTTGAGATATTCCAAATGGAGATATGGCATGCACGCACTTGTTATGTCAATTTGTGTGCTTTAATGACTATTTTGAAAAGCTAAATTATTAAGTACTTGTCAGATTTTTTATAGTAAAGGTAAGCTTAGAAGGTTATATAAAGGTGATGTAAACTCCTCTAGTAGTTTCCAGTATTTTTTCGTTTCTTGAGCCAATTTTCTTGAGTCTCAATATAAGAAAAATCTCGATATAGGCAACATTGTGCCGCTGACAGAAAAGTTCCTTATAACGAGATTCTTGGCTGACTTAAGCCAATACAGTCAACATGCTTGGTAAATTCTGTTTCAAAAGGTTGGCAACCCTGTCGAGCTTTCAAGTTCAAGAGAGTCTTGCCTGGTGACTGGCATCTGGTAAAGTTCCAATTTGGAGCCAAGCTGCTGTTGCTGCCGTGCCTTTACCGATTTTATTGATCGGTGTGGTCGATTATTCTTGCAAGTCTTGGCGTGTCCGCTAAGGGCCAAGCGTTCCGGGTTGATGTTGGTGCGATTGGTTGAAAAAGAGTCTTTATTTATAGACGCTTGGTGGGTTGGCTCGAAAAGGCTACCCGGCGTGGCTATCCCATCTGCCGTCATTGTCAAGTTTCGCCACTCTGAATTGTGGCTGTCTCATGATGCTTCTAGTTATTGCGTCGTTCTATCGTACTCCATCATGTCGAGACGGGGTGGCGTGCGCGTGCTTTTGTTGAATCGGTCTTTCTTCGAGCGGATTGGTTGAATTTTTGTAGGGATGGACCGAGCGGGATTGGCCATGAGCAGAAGGCTCGAAAGATCCAAGCCCGGGCGGGCCACGGGTTTTTGCTTTGCAAGCTGGAGGGCCGAGTCTCAATCCTGCCCTAGCCCTAGTTTTGGCTCGCCCAGTTTTCAAGCCCTCCTTCAAATCAAGCTTGTTCTTTCCTCTCCAAACAAGCCTCGTTCCAGTAGTGTGTGTGGAGTGATGGCGTCGTTGCAATGGCGTTACTTGTGTTGGAGCATCCAAACAAAGATTCTGTTGGAATTTTGCTTGTCTCTTTTCACTTGATTTGTGATATATTGACCCGCCAATAGACGTTTGATTGGTGGTGTGAAGTTCCAGAGGGATTGAAGAGTTTCTTGGGCTCTAAAGTGCTTCTTAGTTTCCCTTTGTGGCAGGCCGTTGCCCATTTAGGGCACAGAAGTGCGTCATTTCTACGTAGAGGGCATCACCTCACTTAACTCTTTGTTAAGAAGGACATTTTGCTCTCATTTCAACAACCACGCTTGTCACGCCTTGAAATCTTGCGACAAAAGAATATATTTTTTTCACTTAAAGAGCCTAGTGACTTTACTGTGGAATGCGAATTATTGATTGTATATCACAGTGAGAGTTACCTAGGCCTTTGATTTGAAGAGCTCATCTAAAAAGTGATATTTTTTGCCAAGTTTTGTCAGAATTTGCCTCAAAGGTTGACTTGAATTCTAGTTCATAGACTCAGGTGCTCTGGCTGGGATGTGCATTAACTTCAGCCATATCACAGTACGAGTTACCTACGTCTGCTAGAGAACCAACAATATACACTTTGCAATATACAAGGTTGTTTACATGTGTGCATATTTCTGGAATTACCCATGCGTCATGGAATTAAATTGTTGTTTTTGGACATGAACGTACTCTCTTTCTCTTCTTCACTTGGGACGCTCTCTTTTGAAAGAAGAGTTCCCCCATATAAGGTCAAATTGAGCTTTCTCCTCTTAGTGTGGTTGGTAAAGAAAGAAAGAACCCCGACTTATTCAGTAGAAAGCCGTCGCTAGGAACAAGTCACGAGGATAAAAACATCAGGAGACCAGAAACGTGAAGGAAAGGGAGATGTGGGTTCCGAAATTCTTCAACAACCACGCGCAACTTGCCGTATTCAAGTCAAGCACTCTTTGTTGGGACGATAACGAAGCGCGCCAAAATCGAACAAAACGTCAGCGTCCCAGGATGGACGAGATCCCTCAGAAATTGGGCTGGCCGGGATGGAGGACCGCATGGCGCTTGATATACATAGGACAGGGTTCCCATTGGAACAATCCCGATTGTTTCAAAACTGTTTCCAACTTGTCAAATTTTGCAAATGCTAGTGAGCCTGACCAACTCTTGAAAATTCAAATAGCCTAAACAGCCAATTTTGAGGACCAATTTAGGAGCTAATAGAGCCAAGCTGTTGCCAAGTATATGTTTAAAGCAAGCTAGACCTAATGTTGCCAATATCACTCATGGTTTTCTAAGGAAAGGAGAACTTTGCGCCTCTATTAAAGCCGGGTTAAAGGTGCAAATAGCGAAATGTTTTGATCTGCAGTTCCTCACACACTCGTTGGTGACGAGACGAGCATAAGATTAAGCCGCATTTTATAGTAAAGGAATATATAAATGAAACGTCAGGTTTGCCATTTTTTAGATTCCATTCGTATTGGTGGTTTAAAAGGAGCAAATATGACAGCCAAGGCGGCTAATGAAAAGCGAGCATTGAAGTCAGCTCTTGCTGATTCTCTCAATTTCGGTTCCGCATGTGTGCAGATTTCTTAGTGGGCTTGTTTGCAATACTGCATCATACCGTGAGTAGGGGTGCAGATTTCTGGCAAATAAAACATGCCTTTTTAGCCCCCAAAATGGCAAATAAAATGGCAAATAAACAAAGAAATGCAAATAGACACGAAAATTTACCAAAATATAACAAAACTGGCAGCTAAATTTGGAAAATGAGCATTATGTTTCACCAACAATAAAGTGGAATGCAAGTACACGAACATTTAATAGAATATATTTTTATTCCGTTGAAAAATCAACATATTCTTGAAACAAAACATTTCGGACAAAAATGAATTTCCCTGTCATTATGGTCCATGAGGACTTTACACGACCACAAAGGATAAGGAAGCCCCTTGGAATTCAAAATTGTGGATTGTTGGGGGTAAACTGATTAGGAATAGGACAGAATTTTAGATTGAACTTTTAACTTGAGCTTGCTGTACTCTGGATCTGGAAGTAGTTGGATTATTCCTGAATTTTAGCAATAGCAATTTCATTTGTGATAATTGAGCGTATGCAATTTCGGTTCAATTTTGTTAAGGAGATCGCTCTGGCCTATCACTAGCCATTTGGCCTAAGAAACTCCATCCGAAATCGTCTAACCTGACTTATGCTGGAAACCATAACCTATTAGACTGAAATTAGGGATAACAAAAATTACATCAAGTGACTTTCGTTAATTTTATTCCTTCTCATCCATAAAAAAGATCGAGTTTTGTACATTGCGCAAAAACCCGGCTACGATTAGTTATAAACTCATTTACTATGAACATCTGTGCAACCACTGTGCGTAATTCACATTAGCTGCGCTGAGCTTGGAGGAAGAATAATTTTCTTATCTAGCAACAATTTGAGGAAATTGTCAAATAATTTTTCCCAAAACTGCTTTAGCATCCAGAAAAAGCATCAAATATCTCGCGCACACCGGGTCCATAACCGTGAATATCTGCAGCCCAAGAAACACATCAGAAACTGCTGAATTACGAACACCATTACGAAATTCAGTGCTTCCTGATTAGACGCATCTTGAGCAAACCTGACATATAATAAGGAAAGGAATTGAAACCAATTTAACCCTTGCGTATTTTTGAGACATTCCTCTTTTTATAAAATTCTAATGCATCACAAGAGGTCTTAAATGTTAATCAAAATAGCTCACCAACAGCCATGGTAACTATGAGGTAGAAACCTTGTGAGTTTCAACCAAAGACTCTCAATTTGAAACTGACCCATAAGAATAAGGCCAAACTTCCATTCTGATGTTTGTACCCGAGCTAAATACAAATAGAAGTGTGCCTGCCATATTTTCTGTACATTAATGGGTAATTATTGATTGTAAGGACAATTCTGTATTTTCTTGGATGAATTGCAACATCATACTCAATCGCAACATAATCTGTTCTTCTTGCTTGAACACAAGTAATGAGACAAGTAGATGGCGCATAAGTTAGTGTGGTAGGAAAGAGAAATGGTTTGTCAAGCCTATGCGTCCGATCCACTAGGACGAGTTCTCTTGGTTGTAAGTATGTACCAATGAGGGTGCGTCTTACCGACCCTGCCCATCGTTTCTGACGTAGTCCAAAACGCTCTCGCATTTCACTCTGGGGATCCTTCTCACATGCTTGCACCAGACCACTATCCTCCCTGGTATATGAACGTCATTTGCTTCCCGAAGAGCTCCTCTTCGTTGTCCGTCTTCTTTTTAGATGAGCTTGGCGCTGGCACACACAAAAAAATAGAAATTCTTCCGTGACGGCTAGGTCTCTTCATATTTCTGCGCAGAGAGAGCGAGAGGGAAAGATGGTTGTGGCCTGATGGTTGATGAGGACTGCCTGATCATAAGCGACTAGCACCATCACTACCTCCTCCACCACCACCACCGTCTCCGATCTTAAACGAAACGGTGGACGTTACTAGGCGGACGGCTCCACCTTCAACCATGCAGGAAAATTGGGCCGCAGACGAGAGACTGTGTTCAAGTTGGTTGGTTGGTTTGCACCCTCTTCCTCCTGAATGTGTCCGTACGTGTGTGCGTGACAGAGAGATAGAGAGAGAGAAAAAGCGACTCCGAGGGGCTGAGAGAAAGAAAACGGTGGTTCTTTGTTGTTTGTAGCAGCAAGGAGAGTGAATCGGAGGTTGATTAGAGTTGCAGTAATAGTAGTAGTGGTAGTCAGTATTCGGAGGAACGAACGGTTGGCTTGAGTTTCCATTGCGTTGAGGAAACATCTGATTTGATATGTTGGTGCCGAAGGTGCTTCAATATTGCATCAACCTTTGACTCTACTTTTGCAACAGTTTGCAGTGTTCGCAAAAGCCTCCAGACAAGATAATGCTCTGCTTAGTTGTGAGCTCTCGAACCAGATACGCTTTCTGACTACACTGACGTCAATGGTTCGTTGCATGATTCACTATCAGTCAACAACCAATGAGTGAAGACTGCTTTTCCACTCTATGAGCATTTCATAGCTTCGCAGAGTGTGCTTTAATTAGTCATATCAAGAAACGACGCAGTGTACCTTCGAACTAAGAAATCCAAAAGTGAAAACGGCGATGCTGAGCGCAACATGGCAAACAATCAACCTCATACATAAATGGTGAAATGAGTGCCCGATCAGTTTTCCAATTGTATGATTGTTTTCAAAGAAATACGTTTCAAGCGTCAATTTCTTGTGCAAGTAACAAGCACCTATCATCAATAAAAGTACTTTGTCATGTCGAATAACCGTACAATTGAACACCCTACTGACCTAAATATGTCGCTCAGACAGCGGTTCCTCGGAGGCACTCAGAATGTTTGAATTTCTTTGTGTTACCACGGAGGTATAAAAACGAAATTTGTTATTTCGTCCTTTTATGGAAAGGCGTAAATGCTTGTTTAAACACAATTGACCCAAATTGAAGAACTGATCGCGAAGAGCATGAAAATACTTTAGAAGAAGAACGAAGGTGATGAAAAAAGTGTTGTTCATCGTCCAAGATCGTCACCTACATCTCTGTTTTGACTACAAGCTTAAAGCTTTGTCAAGCACGTTCTAAAGAAGACAACCCTAAAGGTTGTTGTCAATGCTGTGCTCGCGTGGTGGATACATGAAATCTGAGTCATACAGACTCTTTGTAGCACCACGTGATTCAGCTTTGTCTTCGACCAAGCCCTTCATAAGTAAATTTATTTCGTCTACATTATGTTCTAAGACGGCAATCACCTTTTTAAAATGTCAATGTTATGCAATGTGGTGTATCCTTTTTATGTTTATCAGTTTCGAGCAATTACTGTTCATCATGTGAACTAACCATCAAACTCTTTAATACACTAACTTACTCACGAAGGACACTACCAGATTTTTTTTTCATTATTACTTTCGCCACTTCTGTTTGTGGAAAGAAAACAAAAATTGGAAACAGTTCGTTTTTTGCTGTTCTTTTAAAATTTCGAGACATATTTTTTCAATTTCATATGTGATGCATACATCTTTTGGTTTTTGTCATGATATATTCTATCTCCTTGGATAGAAAGCGATGTGCTTTATTTTGAGGGTTTTCTTATACCGCGTGGTGTAATTTTTATACTTTTGTCCTTTGTAATATTTTTAGTGATCTAAAAACAGTTTCCATCATAACAACACACGCTTTTGATGGTAACCTCGTTTTGAGGATTTTCGATTTATACGCCATTTTCGCCAAGACCTTCATTTAGATCCGAAACTGCCTTGGAAGTAAAAATTGTGTTCATAACCGTATCTGTTCACCCAAATTTTTTTGTGTCTAGAGAAGGACCAAATGATTCACATCAATTGTTTGTTGGGTTGTTTGGGTTCCAACCCTTTGCATATTTGCTTGTGGCTATTGTGATCTTTTTCGTCAGTGGAAACATTTGCCATGGTGATGATTGGTTATGTAATCAGTCCAACTGATGATGGGTGATCCATCCTGGAATATTCCCGTTCCTTGCCATGTTACGTTTGGTTGGAGATTTTTTGGATTTTTTTTCAAAGACTGTCCATTTTCAGGTTTTTAAACCCACAGAGTTCTGTTTAGAGCATGGAATTCATGTGGTATCGAACCTTTACCTTCGGCATGGCAATGAACAAAAATATAGTGATTTCACTTACAATGTGACTATGAAGTCGTGGCTCCATGAAAGTGCGCCCCTTCTTAAAGAGACCATTGTTACTGCATCAGAGTTGTATATCCAAAACAAAGTTATGTAAAATAAAACGTTAGTAAGTGGTCAGAAAGGCACTGTAATGCCATTTATATTGACCACTGAAAAGCTTGATATAATAAGGGTGGTAGGGATGATAGTTGGTGAAATGACGTAGATGACCAATGACAAGAGTCTAAAGATCGATCACCTTGAGCGTTGCCAAAAATATGCCATTCCAATTTATTTTATCCGAAACATGTCGATGATTGGGGAGAACTCTGTGAAGCCACAAATTTCTGTTCAAAAATGGGTCACAATACTAGGCCATGGACATTGAAGCAAAAGCGTTGTACAAAGAAGATACCATCACACCTTAATTCAATGTTGATTCTGACCACTGAGTCACTTTGGTTTGGGAAAGCCAAATTCAGGTTGGGAAACTCAGAAAAGTGGCTTTCAAGAAGTAATAAACTTAAAAGGGGTCACGCCTTTGAAAAAGATGGCAAAATTTCAAAGAAATGTGAAAGATGGATTTATTTTGGTTTCTCTTTTCATGGGTGTTGTTTTTAGGGAGTTTCGAAATCAAAATACAACTATTTTGACATTCTACGGACTTTCGCAACATTTTTTGTTAAAAAATGGAAAAAGAATGGGATTCCCTGTAAAGAGAGTTAATCATCAATATTGTTTATAGAATTAATGTTTATATTAAATTTGATCTACCAATGAGTTACTGTTGGCAGATCTATACAACCCTTGTATAGTGGGTTGGTCAGGAATAATTTTTAAAAATTTGTCCAATCCTGCCTTAAATGCTGTTAGAGGATCAGCTCCTACATATTCCCGACGAAGGCAAATAGGCATTGTTGTGTAAAAAAAAGTTCATTTGAATTCTTGTTGAAATTTTATGTTAATTAGTCAGTGTTCTTAAGTTTGATTGATATTCGTAAAATTCCATGACCCAGGAAAATTATAGTAAATACATGTTGTTTATTGATTTCTCCACTCCAACACCTATGAGGTGATTGAGGAGTATCGGATATGAGAGGAAGAAAAAAAAGGACAAGAAAAGTTAAAAAAGAACGGTTCTTATCTCTATGCCGTCATACGTCAAAGAGCCGAATCGCATGCTTGAATTTTTTCATCGACGTCACTTGTCTGATTTCTTGAGGCAAACTGTTCCACACTGGTACTGAACAACGCACCGAGAACGCATTTTTCCGAGTCAGAGTCCACGCTGGAGACATCCACAACTCGTTTCTGATCGTGGCTCTAGAGCTCCGTTGGGATTATATCTCTGAGGTTGATGATTCTTGGAATCTTTAAAAAACCATGACATCTATCCATATATTAATTGGTTTATGAACCATTTTACTCCGATATTGATGGACTAAATCAACCCTTTTGATGGCCTAAAACTAGTCCAAATTGACGTGTCAGTGAATATATTTGGAAAGGTGCAAAATAACATTTTTAAATTAGTTATTAATAGTGATAAAATTTAGGGCTTCATGAAACATGCTGAGTTTTGAATAGTGTACTTGGATTACAGTCAAAGCTGGAAATAAAAAATGTTGCCGCTCAACACACATCGAATGGTATGAAGTTTTAACAATATATTTAACCCCTGGACTTCGGTTTATGAAAAAATGCCCTAGAGCGAAATGAATCAAGACGTGGAATATGAGAGGTCTGGCAATGGTTTGATGGTGGAATGGGCCATAATAATGAGGCAAATGGGAGTTCTATGTTAAATAGGTGAAGAACGGTTGGCGCGAAAAGAAATGAGGGCCATTTGATGTCTCTTTAGAAATGGGTAACTAGTTATATCGTGTGTGTTTCTCAACCATGCATCTTGGTTAAACCCAAGCAACAACTGAAATGTATAAGTAATTTTTTACTCTTTTTGAAGGGAATCTGAAGGTGTTCCAAGCACGGCTATACGAGAAATTACACTCCTCAAGGAGTTGGAGCATCCCAACGTGGTTCAACTGTTGGATGTCGTTCACGCTGATGACAAGTTGTACATGGTCTTTGAGTATCTCACCATGGACTTGAAAAAGCATATGGACGAATCTGAGAACATTCCTCGCGCACCCACGGAAGCTGGATGTCCTGGTCTTCCTCCGTCCTTAGTAAAGGTATTCATTCAAATAGTTCTGTAATAATTTGGTATGAAGCGATTGTCTTTTCATTATTTCGGTTAACCGCATATGAGAAAAAAAAATAACTCAAAATCGCTCTTTCGATCAATCACTGATCATTGATCGAGCTTCATTGTGCTGTGTGAGCTTTTACGGTAAAAGAGTTAATCATTTCGTTATAGAATTACATGCACCAACTTTTAGACGGTATTGCATATTGTCACAATCACCAAGTTCTCCATCGCGATTTGAAGCCTCAAAACCTTCTCATTGACAACACTGGGACCATCAAACTAGCTGATTTTGGGTTGGCTAGGGCTTTCAGCGTCCCAGTCAGAACATATACCCATGAAGTGGTGACTCTTTGGTATCGGTCGCCTGAAATTCTCTTGGGCGAAAAGTCTTACTCTACTGCCGTGGACGTCTGGAGCCTTGGTTGCATCTTTGCAGAAATGGTAATTATCTTTTTTATTATCTTTTCTCTGAATGTTTAAATAGGAGAATTGCTGAAAAGATTGAAGAGTTTTATTTAAACTATAGTTGGTTGCTTTTTCGATAAATCTTCTGTAGAAAATCAGGACATTTCAATTTATCTAGTGAAAGGATGAATGTACCAATAGGAGTAGGACCCTTGGGGACACTTGTAATTGCGTGACTTTCCACTTATCACGATTCCAGCTCAATAAACGTGCCTTGTTCCCTGGAGATAGCGAGATTGACCAGCTCTTCCGGATTTTCCGTACTCTGGGGACTCCTGACGAAACCACGTGGCCCGGAGTCACCAAACTACCGGACTATAAGCCGTGTTTTCCCAAGTGGGACTCCCAACCTTGGGATCAGATTCTGATTCCTGGCATAGAACCGAATGCTATTGAGCTTTTCCAGGTTAGTTTCACGGTTAGTTTTTAATGCCCTCAACAGCTTGACAACAGATTTCCTGGTGTGAACAACTGACACGCTTGAATACGATTTTCCATTCTAGATTTCACAACTAATGTTTGCTAAAGTACGCTTTTACCCTATTGCAGAGATTAACAGCGTACGACCCGCGAAAAAGAATATCTGCCAAGGAGGCACTATTCTTACCTTATTTCTCCAATAATTAATAAACCCAAAGCATCCTTAATACGTGTTATTTCGCATTTTATGGAAAAATAACCAATCAGAATATTAATAAAGAGTATGGTCGCGGTTTATGGATGGCTCCAACAAGCACATCCTAATTTGTTTCATAGACAGTTCATCTTCTCCTTACGAGACCTTGGAACCCATCCCAATAATTCTTTGTTCAAGATTTCTGAACCGCTCTAGCAGAGGTTTGTAGATCTGAAATGAGAAAACCAAAATTTGATCTTCGTCTTAGTTGGGATCCATTTGTGCGTGATCATTCGTTTTCTCACCGACGCTGCATCTTTATGTGGCGAGCAGGCTAATATATATTTGACAGCGGGGCTCGAGACCTCTGCGAAGGAAAGTCCTGATCCACAAGGCTCTCCTCCTTTATCTCCTTGGGTCATTTCCGACCAATTCGAGGTAGAAGAGGTGCGAGTTTTCCCATCATTCTCCTTCGTTCTGACTTGATCTTCATTGTTGCCTTCTCCTATTTCATCTCCTTCGTATTGGAACTTCCTCTGATTCTCGGCCCTGTTCCGTTCCTCCAGTTCGCCCTCATCTCCTCCTTCGTGGGTGTCGCCGTCCCCTCGTTGGTGGTCCTCGATAGTGGCTTGAGCAGCTTTCCCATCGTTGTCTTGGGTGCTGTCTTGGAGCACCTTCTTGGGGCCAGTATTCTCTTGAGGCTGGTCATCAAGTGGAGCTGAATGTGGCAATGTTGTCAGTGAGGTTGTGGCCCTCTTGCCACCTTCAAGAGTTTTCACGAAATAACGAGCTCGCAGAGCTCCCCCCAAGGCTGCTGAATTGGCCCCAACTCTGGGTTCCTGCAATGACGTGAGAGGGAATCATGTACTACATAGAGGAGTACAACCAGCCCACCATCCTGCTACATATACTACTTGCAGTGGTTCAAAACGTAAGAAAAGGACGCTTTGGTCTGGATGAATAGGGAAGACAAGGGAAGAGATGGAAAGGGAACAAGAGAACCAAGGAGGACTAAGAACGGGAAGAGAACAGAGAAAACATGAGGGAGATTTTGCAGAACCCCTGATTCACTCTCTCCCTCTCTCTCTCTCTGTCTGTCTTTCTCTGTCCCTGCTTCTCTGGCCTTCTCTCGTCTTCTCCTCTCAGTGCTCATCTCTTTTCCCAAACTCGGATAGTATATGGGCTTTTCTATGACGTTCCTATGAGAGACAGGACCATTTGGTTGGGGTTCAGACGCGAGGAGCCTGGAAACCTGGGAGCAGGAGGATTGTGATGAAGGCACCTCGAGGTAGTAAGTACCCCCAATGCGTGGGTTGCTTTCTAGGCGACAGCCTTGTTCAAGTCCTCTGAAATGGCTTTCAACCGGAATTTGCAGTGTACAGTAGTGCAGCTCTTCTGTGCTCTGCCTATGGTACCTTCTAGGTTTGTCCTGGAATGAAATGGCCAGTTTTCTTTCCGCTTACCTCGAGAGTGAGCACTGGGGCCTGGAAAACATCCGAAATGATCTGAAGAATGGCCAAGTTGACTGAAGCACCGCCACATACGAGTATTCGTGTGTCCTTATCTAGAATTATAACGGGGAGCCTTCCAGTTATTGAACCAGGTCCACCGCTCCATCTCCTAAGGATAGGTTTGACTGGAGGAAACAATGGACTGACTCCATTTCACCTCGCACCGTCTGGGAACCACATGGGAAGTGTGTCAGGAAGACAAATGCTTTCAAATATTGACTCTGCTAGGGAAATATGGAGAAGAAAGGGATGTGGAACAACATCATATTTCATTGAACAAAAGTTTTTGTTAGGTCCTTTTGTAGTGATGGCCAGGTTGGCCAAAGAAGTTGCAATAAGTAGCCACCGCAGTCGTTTTTGTGCAGAGAGCAACTGGAACCTTTTGGGACTAAAGCCTCAGGCTTGGCCGAATTTAATTTGCCACATCATTTAATATTGATGGAATTTTGCCAAAAATGGTAGTTGCCGAGCCGGTGAAAGAGAACGAGAGAGGAAAATGGAACGCTTTCAATAGCCCCAGTCCTTCATGCTTCCAAATGGTATTCTCCGTGATGGGGCGTAACAAATTAGGTTCGCACAAGGAGCAAAGAAGCGTTCGTTTGATTTCTAGGGACTTTTGAGTAAATGTTTGAAACCAACAAAGAAAAAAACCATGATACTTCCCCTACGGTCCCAGGTATGAGGAATTTTAGTACCCTTTTGTCTAACTGGGTCAATTTGATCTCACCTCAATGAATTGACTTACCTATTGTAAATCCCATACGCTCAGCGTGGATTCTCTTCGCCATAAATTGGCCCTCGAGTAAGGCTCGAACTTCGGCCTCTTTGCTCGCGAAACGTGCCACTCTTTCGTCATTTTTACTGAATCGAAAGTCTCCTTGAACACCCGAAGGCGTAATTTCTGGGAAATCATAGTACATTCCTATTCGAAAAGATAACTCCATGGTTAGAAAATGTACGTACATTCACAATCGAATGATGCCACTCCTGCATCAGCCATTTTGTAATATTTTATTCGTTGATTTACAAAGGCCTCAAACGAACCACTATTGACCAAAAACTGACCAATCATTCATAGTCAAAGTGATGTGACTAATGGACTGACATTTTTTATGCATTTTGCCTATTCCTTGATTACTGTAATCTTGGAATGGACTTGGATATGTGTGGCCTTGTAGAAGGTACTACCTCGATAATGAAAGAGAGTAGAGGCTGAAGGATCAAAAAACTACGTAGGATGAATGGGAGTCTTTCCAGTTCCCTTTTCATCATCTTTCCATCCACAAAGGAATAACAACAGATCTTTTCTGAGCCTTTCATAGCCAATAGGCTTTTCACGTAAGGGGAAATGGGAAGATAATATCGTGTGTTATGAGTGGTTTCCATGCCCTTCACAAGATGTTTTCAATAGCACTCATCCGAATTGACACCCAGCTTCAGGTTCGCCCTACACACCAACACCCAGTCAGTTAAGAATCTTATCAGTGAAGGGCAAAGGGATCCTTTCAATAGTGAGAAGGAACTCTCAGTTGGTGATGGTTATTTCCGTTGGCACAGCGTCTTCCTTTCTCACCTATATTTCCAAAGTTTCCTCGTGGAGTGCTATCCAGAAGTTGATTAAATAGATCCCATGATCCCTCAGCGGCTGACTGACAAAGACGCTCTCGAGTCAGCGAACCATTCTTATAACTAAAAGAATATAAGAACTATAAAAAGTGACTGTTCATATTTTTACGGTTAAGGATGATTGTATGCTTGTGAGGCCCTTGAAAATTGAGATTTTGAAACCTTAAAAAGGACTCAGAAAAAAACACCAAGACCTAGAAATGCAAATATTTCATTGCATTTATTGCAACACAAGCTCATTGGTCTTTTGCATGAGTCATCAAATCATTTTTTGAAACACGGGAATGGAAGGAATTGCGCAAACTTTTCCATTTTACCGATTTTTCTTTCGGTTATACGAGCAATTTGTTGTAATATGAAGAGAGCCTCCAAAATGTACGGAAAACTGATTTGCAAACGAATCCTAAGGCAAGGTTTGGTGCAACATTTTTCATAAAAAGCCCTTTTGGTTAATTAACAACTAGATATCAAGAAAAGTGAAAAATTAAGTAGTTTTCAAACAAAATGATATTCTTCGTTTTTTTAAATAAAAGCTTTCATTTTGAATCAGATCATTAAAGGTCAGTGATCCCTTATTAGCTTACCATAATAAAGCCATAAAAGCTTGCTGGTCAACAGGATTTGGCCAAACATGGCCAGTGAGTTGAGGCTGAGCCTCCTCTGGGCCCAGCCAAATGAACAGAGTATCGGAAGTGCCTAAGCTGATGCCAATATCCCCTGGTCCCATTCGAAGACCAGCCAATGCACTCTGGTTATCACCTGTGAATGGAAGCACTTGGCATGTGGATTCAAACCCATAGCGCTCGACCATGTAATTGGAAATGGTGCCCACGGGACTAAAGCCCCATATTGGTTGACCCAATTTCTCTCGTAATCCGGACCCGCACGCCTGCGAAGACATGGAGGGAGAAGAAGAGGGATTAAGACGGAGAGTAAGAATGAGTCTTCTTTCAGAGTGAGTAGATCAATTGATTGAATGAATGAATGGCTCATTTGGACTCTCCATGGTTATAAACAACTCCCCTTGGAGTGAGGGCTCATTAATGTAGAATCTTGAACATTCAACTTGACGAAACTGTGCTAACACATTTTGTGCTAGTTGGTCCATACAAGAACGTCTCCAGAGGTGAAATTCTAGATGTCCGTGGTCCATATTGCTCTGGCAAAAAAAGTGAACTAGGTCGCATGGTAGCAGACTTTTGGTGCCTGAAGGCTTCAAAATAAAGGTCTACTTCAAACTAATGCCTTTAGAGCAGGGGTCGGCAACCGGTGGGCCCGGGCCTTAGAGTGGTTTTTGGTGGGCCTGTTGCTTGGTAACGTGTTGTTGCTCTCAACATTTCTAGTTTTGAAGGTGGCTTTGTGTTTTCAATCATGCTCGGGATGGCATTGAAAGTTAGATAGATGGGAAAATTTTTGACAATATTTTTAAAACATCGTTTATCCGAAGCCTTGATTACTAGTCCAACTTTTCAAGTTTTATCAAAACCAGTTTTAAAAGTCATTTATCATAAGACTTTAAAACTTATCAATGTGACAGTTCCCAAATTGTAATAAAATTGGTTCAAAAATGAACAAATGAAACATTACTTTAGATTAAACGAGTGTTCGAACAAACCTTTCAATAAACTGTTTCACCTAATTAAGCTGGCACTTTAATTGGATCTTGGCTTGGAAAATGCTTTCGGAAGAATTTGCTTACTTCAACCTTAGTTTAGCAACAACAGTTTACTTTTCCAACAAGAAAATAGCAACTAGCTTTCCTGGATCAAAATTCAGTACGCAATTCGAAAGGGTTCAAAAACTTACATCCAAACAATCCTGGCACCAATCTTTGGTTTTAATGTCCAATAAATTCATGCCCCCCGCATCGGACACCTCGATTGGCGCGATATCGCCCAGGAATAAGGAGCAAGCAAACGAACTGACAAGAGATATCCTTTCGGTATTAGTGTAAGCTTCATGGCGCTCTTTGAACATCTTCGATATTTGACTTCCGGTGAATCGTTCGAAGGCTCTTGAACCTGTGATTTCTGCCAAAGCCTGTGGGCCCCCCAGAAGCTCTTCTAAAATCCGACACTCCTCCGTTGTTGACGAATCCATCCAAACGGGTGAATCCAAAATCGAAAACGCATGAGCGAGCTCATCATGGAGGAACTTATCCGGATTCAGTCCTTGGAAGATATCATGAATTCCTTGACGCCAATAAACACTTCCGTGTTGCTAAAATTTACAAGTGACTTTTCTGCAAACGGAACGTTTCCCAATAAATGACAGGAACTCACTTGACCACATCCAGACAACGCCGCAATCTGACCGAAATCGATCCCGGAGATACGGATCTTTTCCATAACCATGTCCAATGCTTTAACCCACATGATAGTGGGAGAGGTAACACGGTTCCCAGAGACAAGTACCCCTCCATGGGTTCTATATTCAGGCAATTCGGCGTCAAATTGCACCGACTCCTCGGCAATCACGCGACATTTGTCATCCATCACCAAGGCTTTGACCTAAGATCCCCATGTCAAATTGATTCTGAATCAAACTATGAAGACAAGATTATATATCTACCCACCTGTTGAGTGGAAAAGTCCAGCCCCAAAAATAGGGATGGATTATCGTCTAGGACGACCGACAAAGCCGGATCTTGCAGTTCCAATTCCATTGACATGATCAAACTTCACTCAAATGCTTTTAGCAAATTTGGTCGCTTCAGACGGAGAATGAAAACCGGATTCGTTCAATCTGCACCAGTTGTTCATATGTTGCATGATCAATACTGACCCATTGCCACTTTACTGCTATAACGAACCGAACAAGTGAGCTATTTCGCAGTAAATAATTTTATCAACTAAGAACTCAAATTTCAAGCAAAGTCAAGGGAACACGAAATTGCAACAACAGGAACGAGTCACGCCCGTTGATTTCTAGGCTTAGAAAATGTTCATTTGGCTACAGAGGGAGGGCTCTCTCCACAGTGAAAACTGCTACATAGTGCAAACCAAGAGCTCTACCGATGAATGACTGCCGCATGGATGGGATCCATCCTGGAAGCACACACACTCAACACCTCACATGCAACCCACTCAGCAAAGCACGCTAGCTAATTCCCCCGGTGAATTTCGTGTGTGCCTGCCAATGGTTGTGCATGCTCACTTGATTCCTGGCCACTCTGATCGTGTAGGTAGCTTTGGTAGGTAGGTATGTTCGCGTATCTACCTTTCATTTGTTCATGACGTCATGCCTAGGAAAATCAGATAAGGATACATTTGGATCAAAATTCAAGTCATGGGCGGTTCTGATGGTTCATTATGAACTAATTCCCCATTGTTTTGTTGGAATTAGTTACAACAAAAGACGCTAGTTGGAACTGGTAATGGGAATGTGTTTGTCATATGTGGAACAAATGATTGAATATCCGTGTGACCTCCTCTCTTTGTCGATCAAATATTAATGAGCCTTTCCCGGATGATTACGCCTAAAGCTTATTGATCATTGACTTGCCGACTTATTGGACAGGTCTTACGCAGCATATTAAAAACTCTCCGACAAAAGGATCTCTGATGTTGAAAAAAGCAATATGAAGAAGATGCGCTTCCACCCAATATCCGACGGTCTTCCTAATGCATCTCACTCCACATATTAATTGGAGTGAGAAGCATCACTTCCAACTTTCAATATACTGAACTGAATAAGCCTTTCAAAATTCCCACATTTCGATGTGGCGAGTTTTTTTAAACATGGGTAAAGCATCTTTAAACATGGGTAAAAATTCTAGCTTACTACTAGAGACGCTTTATTGTGTAATCTAGCGTCTACACTTACTACCAACAAGCACATTTGGGTGGTTGTAGTGTCTTCGATCTGGTCACTAAGAAGCCCTAGGAGTGTATCAACAACAACACATGGATAACAAACATCAAGTCGATCCAAAGAGTGAACATTTTTCCTCTGAAATTGAAAGATCATCATCTTTCACCTAAAAAACATCATGCTAATCCATCCGCCCAACTAAATACATCCTCATCTATTTACCCAAAACCGTCTGAATCGTCGCAAATCACCCCTGAAAATCATCTCTCGAAGATCGAGTTGGAAACCCCAAAACTTGGCATGCACCATGGGTTTGCAAGATGACATCGTCTATTTGGTACTTTTGTTGGCCAGCATTGCTCTGGGAGGCGTGTTTCAACGCATCGAACCCGCCAATCATCGCCGCTGGTTTTCTACCTTGTGCGGCCTTTTGATGGTGGGTTTGGTATCCGGATGCCATGGCTTGTTCTGTGCCATTGCCTATGGGGTTCAAGTCATGTGTATGCAGATCCTGCCTTGGACCTGTCTGCACACGGTTTCGTTTTGGCTTCAAATGATACTCTTGGTTTGTTTCCGCCTCTGCCATTGGGTGGGACTACCTAATGTGCCCGCCCATGCCAATCCGATCATCATGATGCTCACTCTCAAAGTATGAGGACACGGGATTATGTTAATGAAATATTACTTGAATTTGATTCTTTCTTTCTTTCGTGCAGTTGATTGGATTGGCTTTTGAGATCCATGACACGAAAAAGTTGGAATTGGAGATGGAAGCTGCACTCAAAAATAATGAGGCCATCTCGGAAGTGGAATCAAAGAAGCTCCAGTTGAAATGGAAAGGCGTTAATCCGTCTTTGGTGGACACTTTTCACTATGCCTTCGGTTACACCGGGATTCTCACGGGTATGTACTGATTTACGGCGATGTTGCCACTCCAATCCAATTTGAAAGGACGCCAAGTGTGATTTTTGGTTCAGGTCCATATTTCAAGTTTCGCACCTTTGATGACTTGTACTCCCTCTCGTTTGCCAAATCGGGCGACTGTACCCAACAAACTTTGAAAAGGATCTCCCGGGTACCCATCTATATCACTTTGTTCCTCCTCTCCGGATATTTATTTCCTCTAAAGGTAATAATATCATTTGGCATGTTTAGTTTTGATTAGATTTATTCGTTCGAAAATGATTAGGGATTGACCAAATTCGACCGTGTTTTTCAGGTTGTTGAAGAGGACGATTTTTACCAAACAACCTCTTTCCTCTATCGCGTCTTTTACATGACTCCGGTTTTCTTCAACTTCCGGATGAGGCTTTACACCGGATTCGTATTGTCTGAATGCTCTTGCATCATGGCAGGATTGGGAATCTATCCAAAATCTTCCGAACCAAAACCAGGGAACGGACCCACCCAATTAAAAGCTCTTGAAAACGCGTAAGTCATACTATGGAAGCGCTAGATGAGTCGACCGCACCCTCAAATCTGGCTAAATTGGAGTCCAAAACACATCTAAGATGAGAATAAATTTCGCTGTTATCAGGTCTTTCAAGAAAAATGCCATGGACTTGAATTTTGAAAGCATTCACAATATCGACGAATATGGCGCTGATTTTGTGCCCACCATGCGGGAAGCTTTGCGGACTTGGAATATGACAGTGCAATATTGGTTGGCCAACATCGTGTATCGACGATTCCCCATGAAATCCTTGCGAACCGCCGCCGTTATGATCGTCTCGTCCATGTGGCATGGTGTACATCCTGGTTATTATTTGTCCTTAGGTTCTGTTCCTTTGGTTCTAATCGTGGAGGACTTGTACGATCGCATCGTTCGCAGAAAACTAAGTCAAAAGGTTAGAAAGGAATATTAAAATTTTCTTGTCGAGTTTTTAAGTGATTACATAAAGCTTTATGTTTCGCTTTCCAGGGCCAGGCCACTTATGATTGGCTCTCGTGGTTTTATCGCATGCAACAATTTTCCTACTTGGGCATGGCCTTTCAATTATTGAAAATTGGAGAAACCTTGACATTTTGGCATTCTGTTGCCTACTTGGGTCATCTGGTTTTGCCCATCATATACTTGATGGGTTTGTTCATCATCAAACCCCTTTTCTCAACCCCTAAGCCAGCCGAGGACAAGAAAATTGAGTGAAACGTCGACTTTTTGGTGATACTTAATTTTTATTGTGTTACCACGCCACAAATGATTATCCATGTACTCCTGCACGTTGGTGAATAGCCGATCAAATGAATGGACCCATAATGTTTTATTGCTTCAAGCAAGAGGGCAAAGAAAACGGGAATCCGTTCCTGCTCTTTAATCAAGACACTTAGTAATAATCGGGGACGGGAGCACACACAATCTTAATGAATTCCTCGTATTTGACCATTCCCGTTCGAGAGATATTGGCTTCCTTAAAGATTTGGTCCACTAAAGTAAAAGGAGAAACGTGAATTAATGCACAGGGTTCGACATGACCCTCGTTTGATTGATGAGATTGTCTCCTTCTTACCTTCCCTTGGGCTAACTTTTTCTCCCCACTTGACCAGGATGTGCCATAGATCTTTGGCAGGAATCACCCCTTTCTTATTTGGATCGGATCCCCGAAAAGCCGCTAGTAGCTCCTTTGGAATGTTCTCTTTGGTGCTATTTTGGTGCATAACGTCCAGGAAATCAGCAAAGGCCATTTTGCCCCCTTTTTGCTTCATATAATCTCTGAGCTCCGCAATGGTTGGGCTCATTCCCAAGGACCGCATGATTACGGTCAACTCGTCCATGGTGTTGATTTGACCTCGTCGGGCGTAAAGATAGAAGCATTCACGAAATTCTAAGGAAGAAAATTGCTTTGAAATCTGATACATTTTGGCAGGCGATTTCTCATTGGATTACCATCAATGTCCTGTTCCTTAAAGTAACGAGCCTAAAACACCGATCAGTATATATCATAGGTAGCCAATAGTCACTGAAGTTTCTATATAACAAAGCCACCTAACTTACCATTTTCAGACAGAACTGTTAGAATGTTTTCACAGTTGTGGTTGTGTACGCGGATTACCGACTCAGGTAGACGGGCTGAGGCTCTGCACAGTTACGACACCTTTTTCCGTGTACCTGTACCGACTGATGATCAAGTAGAGAGAGAGTGAGTGCAGTACTATGTCTCTGTGTGTAGAAAAGAGTCCACAGAGGCCAACCGTTTTACCATTTTCTCTCTTCCTGTAACCCTGTAACTGGTAGAGAACGGATGCATGAAAACTGTGAATTAAGACTACAGAGAGGGGTGGATTTTTTCTTTTATTTATACCCTAAACCGAGGTTCAGGCATCTAAAGCAGATTTCGATTTTGTTGGGCCTTCAAAATATATTTGCGCTTAAATGCAAGAACACACAGATACATGTCATTCATGAATGTTACTCAAAAGTGTATTAAACAGACAGCAGTGCATTCAAAACCACGGCTTTTCTTATCACTCTTTAAACTACAGGGTCATTTTTTTATTTTTTGCTTCTTCTATTGCCACTTTCCGGTAGCAATGGCTTGGATTTGAGTTCGGGTTTCAGAAAATTTTCCATGAATTGATTGAATGAGTCTTAAAGTGGACATGTACCAATGCACATGTGTAACGCAAATTTCATTTCGGATTTCTCGTGGGAGAGTATTTCGTGAGGTTTAAAGCTTATTTTAGTGCTTAAAACGAAATTCTGACAGTCCTTACTTATGACTACATTCAAAGAATATATGATGCAAATGAGACTATGAAAGATAAAATGATCAAACTGAGATGCATTCTTAACATCCGAGGTGCCTAGAAAATGATATCGGTTGGAGCTTTTCATCATACTCACAGATTGTTTCTAACCTTCAAGTACGTGAGGCTCCAAAATCTCAGGGCTCTTTTTTCAATATCAAATCAACACTAGTCAAGGATCCCTTTGCTCCAGTACACCACAACCAAAACTCTTTCAGGAGATGAAAGTTTTAATCTTTGAAAGGCTTCTTACAGGATAAAAGGTTCGAGGTCGCTCGATAACAAAATTTCATTAACGATAAGATTAGGCTTGTATCAGTAATAGAGATATGACAACTAATCACAAGGGGAGTATGAGGGATGCCTTGAAAGGCTGCATCAAAAAATACTGCAGAGATAATCTAGATTTCAAGGCAATTTTCTTTTGAAATTTTTGATTCCAAATATTTGTTGATGGGTAAACTTAAATGAAACTTCAAGCAAGTAAAATTGTTTTATAACGAAATCATAAAGTCGAATTAATTATTGGGAACTATCGTGTTGCTGTTGCTACACATTTGCTTTGGGGATTAATTTTTCGATATTTTTTCTAAAGATATGTTCAGTGCGGTTGATATTTGTTTGGGGTTCTCAATTTTGTTTAGGTAGCTTAACATTCCTTTAAGCTGAGGTTCAACTCTTGATTTCGAGCAAAATTTCGGCTTTCAGCTCGTCGTCACGTACACGTATTTTGGTCTATGACCACTTTTATTTTTTTCATACCTTTTGATTTTTTTTCTTTCTAGTACGAACCTTTCATTTTTATAAATTAAAAGAACCATTACATACAGCACAGGTTTGCCACTTAAAAACTGAAATGAACTAGAAATGGATTCAATGTTCATTTCCACAACTACTTCAGTAAAATAATGTCAGTAAAAGTTCTTGATAAAATTGTAAGAAACAATGGAAAGGAGGAAATTCGAAAAAATAGTAATTAAGCTAAGGTATGTTCTATTCCAATCATTAAACCATTCAATATTTACCGCCTTTGAGAGCCGAATACTATACCTTTTATACACACACAGCATGACACATAAATCTTTGCCTGTTGGCAATCATCACAAAAAATCACTTATTTTTGCCTTACTAATTACAAATGAGGAAGGTTTATTAAAGATATGTTTATCAGTTGGTGATGAGCTACTTTTACATTTTACCCATTTTTGTCAGGCTATAGGAAAACATCAAAGTGAGTTGATTCCTTTAGGCTCATTTATTGACGTCCATGATTTGAGAATTGCCCAAAGGACATTATACAGGGTTGTCACAAATTAAAGTCCCCTACCAAATCAAAAATCATTCATGACACATAACTAGGGGTGCAGATTTCAGGCAAATAAGATTTTATGCCCAAAAACATGTTTTTTTGCTTTTTGCCAGCTTTTAAAATCTATTTGCCATTTTCTTTTGTTTGCCACATTTCAACAAAAAACTACAAAATTTGTCGGTTCTTGGGCAATAAATGCAAAATTTGTCGAGGTTTTTGCAATTAAATGCACAATTTGTTGGTTTTTTGGGCAAATCAATGCAAAAATTGTCTTTTTGGGAAAAATAGGGAAAACTTATTTTGGCCCAAAATGTTTGGTTTAAGGGATATATGGATAATTGAATGAAATGAATATATTTTCTTTTAAATGCTCATATACATGCATCCCATTTTATTGTTGGTGAAACATAATGCCCATTTTCCGAATTTTGTGCCCAGTTTTGCCATGTTGGTAAATATTTGTGTCTATTTGCCATTTTATTTGCCAATTTGGACGGGTTTATTTGACTTTTTTTGGGCCCAAAAGGCATGTTTTATTTGCCCAAAATCTTCAACCCAACACATTATCTTTGTGATTACATTGTACTAATAACAATTGAAATAAAAAGTTGTAGGTATACTCAGGCAAAGTATTAATGAAATTGATCGACCCATTGTAAAACTATGATTTTGTTTTCAAGAACAGCTCCCTTGCTCAAGGTACGCATGTACTATTATTAAAAAACATCCTTACTTTGAGCGCCATTTAGAAGGACTAATACTGTCGAAGTTCATTAAATGGCAAAAACAAAGAGTTGGTATATACCTGTAGTGTTGGGACTTTAGCCACCCTGGAATCAAGTAGCATGAGACGGTACCAAAAGAAATGAGGACTTAAAGGCTTGATGCCGGCTTGATGCCAAGGGGAAAATCTCTAGTGCTGCCATTTTTACCCCAGCTTATACTTTGTCTTTTTCTAAAATATTAAACATTTTTCTAACCAATTGCAAAGGGTTATAGGCTTAATGCAAACAACATCTTTTGGCCAGTGATTCAAATTTTTAAGATGGGCTAATTTGACTCTTAAAATTGAATGCTGACTTAAAATTTTGGCTTCCAACTTTCAAAATCGGGTGGCCTTTATACAAGATTACTCAGGGAGACAAAATCCCAAAGTGTGTGCCTTATGTAATCCAAGCTTTGGCGGGCAATTGAAGTGAATACCTTATTTGATGCTTTTTCTAAACTTTAATCAAACCAACATCAGAAGAAACGTGTGTATGTTTGAAGGAATTATTTGCTCTACTGATGCTAAAAAGTTGAACGGCAGGGATCCTCGAATCACCCTGAATTTTCTTTGTTATTGTTGATCACAACTAGTGATGTGACTTGGGCAAGTAATGAGTCATTACAGACACCCAAGCACAAGTTGTTGACAAGCATTACTTGGGCAATACACCAATACACTTAACAAGCTCAAGGAACATTGGAAGATGCAATTGCCGGCAGTTGCTCTTAGAAGAGTTAAGATACTTGCAGTGTGACTTTGAAGAAAAAAATGCCAAGTTGCATTTTCAACGATCTTTTGACCTTAATAATTTAGCAATAAATAGTAGAAGTGATACAAAAAATATTTTAATTTGGATAGCATTTGCAAAACTATGGTTTTTTTAGTTTCAGTTCTAGGCCACACATGAATGCACTTTTGAGACTAATCAAGACCGAGATTTAGGAGTCACACTTCCAGAACAAGCTCGTTTACTCAGAGTTGCCGGCATGAAAAAGTAAGATGCCAAATCTTTTTTCAGTATTCTCGAAAACTTTTGTATTTCCCCATGTGAGAGAATTGAAGTGTGTAATTTTCTTAAAAATACATCCTTTCAAAGGTGTGGGCCCTATTTAGCTGAATCAGCCTGGTTAAGTGAAATTCGGATGGCATGTTTATTCTTCATTCTTAGCAAATTTGGCAAACCTGTTATCTGGGAAAACTATTTGTACAGACACCAAAGCAATGACAAGCTTCGGCAAGCCCAAGCACTGTGCCAGTACAGCTTGCCCAATCTCTTGTTTGCCCCCCATCACTAATGTGGGGGCAAAAAAAGCCCTTTTGGTCCATCACTTTTATTTACCATTTGACGTGTCACTTTTTCCATACAGATGAACGTACAAATATATTTCCTTTAACTCATTTTATAGACCATGACATGACCTAGGATTTCAATAAATATTCAATTTAATTGTCAGTGTCCCGATGAAATTCTCCAGCATACAGTGTGTGGAAGCAAAAAAACGAAAAATCCTTGCCTTTGCCTCGCCTTCACACTTGTCTGTTGCTATCAATAGTTGCCAACTGGATGTGTGGCATCAACCAAGGCTTTGCTATCTGTTTCATGACCTCTAAGTACTCTTTTGCCCCCACTGTGAGGCGATTAGCAAATTAGAATGGCAGTAAATCATGGGTAGATCAAATTTCATATAAACGGTAATTTTATAAAGTGTAACAATCACTAACTCTCTTTACAGGGAATCCTGTAGTGTAGTGGTATTCAAAAATCCGCCCTTGAAATATGCTGCCACAAAAATGACCTGAAATTGAAAGTTACAATTCATTTGATGCGGAAATTGATAAAATGTGTACCATTACGAGAAGCGTTCATATTACACTCAGGATATTCTTTAGCAACCGTCTAAACGTCACTTTTAAGTGTGGCTAATGGAAAAATTTCAAAAATTGGATGGAGATTAATTCAAACCGGCCATTTGCATTACTATGCATACAAGAAATGATTTGGATTCCAAAATGCATTTCAAATAGCGATAGAACAATAAAAAATACTAGAATGCATTAGTTTAGAAAATAATGGAAGAGCTCATTTTGGACACTTTTCCTGCTCTTTTGAAGTTGTTCTTCGACATGGAATGCTTGATGCTGGCTTGATTCCGACTTCCAGAAGGCTTGAAACAAGCCTGGCATCTATCGGCCTCAAGCCTCTAAAAGCTCGGCTCATCCCATCAGTATATAACTAATTTTAAAGCTATTTTGACCATAAGTTTACTTTATCATCTCCTTTTGTTGCAATTTGTAATCAAAGTTATGGGGACTTTAAATTAAAACAACCCTGCACAATTGCCCATATATGCTAGGTTTCTGTGGATCCAAATTCGATGATTGTTCAACGTGAAGATTCATAAGAGCAAGTCAGGTTTTATAACTTGATGTGAATTCTTTTTGAGTCGGTTTGTATGAGAAAATCCAGGGGAGGTTTTCAGTTGTCTGGATGCAATTTAAGCTTTTGGGAAAACATTGAACAAATACTTTGTAGAAAATGATTGAAAGATATACAGCAAAAGCTAGTTTTAGATTTTATTCCTTAATTTCGGATAAAGAGAAAACATATTGTCTCGTTTCTGAGGCGGCAAAGATTTATGTGTCACAGTGTATATCGAGCTTACCATAAAAAAGCTAGAATGTGCCAGAAATTTGCCAGATCTCAAAAATATGCAAGGACAAAAAAGTTGATAGGCAAAAATTGAACTCAAAATCCATCAGTACTTGAAAAGCTTGATGCCGGCTGAATACTTGAGGTAAGAAGGTCACAAACCAAACGGTCACAAGTCAATAAGTCACAATAAAAGAGTCACAGTAAAAAGGTCACACGGTGAAAAATCCCTTTTTCCATGGACATAATTGTGTTCCACCCGGAATAACCCTGAAGCCCACGGGCAGATCTCGAAAGAAGGGTGTGCTTTTGACCCCATCGGGGTGAGGGAACACCCTCCTCCATGGTCTGCCAGATCAGGTGCTGGTTGGGACCATGGTCCAAAAATTTTTGGCTATGACTTCCCGCTGACTTTGCTTATGGGGCCCTTTGCCTTAGCATAATTGTGTTCCACTCGGTTAATCTTGGGGTCCCATGGGACAATCTTCAACCAAAGATGATCCCAGGGTTCCATGGGCTAAGCCCCCGTGGCTACCTCTGGAGCTGTGCGGGTCTGTGACCTTTTTACCTTGTGACTTTTTTACCTTGTGACCTTTTACCCTGGGACCTTTTTACCTTGTGACCTTTTTACACTGGCCGTATCCGTCTGTTAAAATTCTCTTTCCACTTTCAATTCATGCCTTGTCACGCAATTTGTATCTTCAAAACCTGGAAGCACTGCGTTGTGTTGTCCACGTTTTGCCTCATTTTACATCAGCCAACTTTCGTCTTGCAACACCATTGCCAAGCCCGATTTCAACCCGACCAAAGACCAACTAGATGATTGCTTGAGGTTGTGTCATTTTGAAGACCGGAACGAACCCAAGAAGTCCACTGTTTGCTAGCTTGGTGGTCATCATGGGCGGTGAGAATGAGAGCGCGTGGGTGCCGCCCTCCGCCATCAACTTTGCGGCCGAAGAGAGGCGTATCCTGGAGGTTTGGCAATCCCTACGAGCCTTTGAGACGTGTTTGAAGCAGAGTCAAGACCGACCGCGCTTCACTTTTTACGATGGACCGCCCTTCGCCACGGGTCTGCCCCATTTCGGGCATATTCTGGCCGGCACCATCAAGGACATCATTCCGAGGTAAAAGCGAGCGTCGACTTGATCGGATCATTGGAGATATTCATTGGTAGTGAGTGAGCGATTGGCATTGGGCTGGATTCGTTTTAGGCTTTAGAACTCTTATGGGAGAGCTTGCATGAGAAATTTAATAATGAACAATGATCTTCGCCAGTTAGCTCTTTTAGATTGTATTTTTTGAGTAATTCAAGCAAATATAGCGGTAAAAGTTTTCAAGACCGATTGCAGAAAACACTTGGCTGACCTTTGTGATCTAGAGCACTATAATCTTATTATAGTGCTCTAGGCTGACCGATATTTCGTATATGGCGGTAAAGGCATTGTTTCAATTTTTGGCAAACTAAGCCAAGGATCAACTCAAATCTAACTTGACAAGTTTTGATAAAAAAATTTGGCCTTTTTTCATAAGATCGAAGATAAAAGAGAAGCTTATGGCCAATTTTGCAAATGCTGATAAATAATAATAGCAAGAAGATCAACATTATTGGCCAATTCTAAAGACGGCATGTTAAGAAAGGAGCAGAAATGTCGGACCTGCAGAAAGTCGCTAATTTTCTGTTTAGCAATTTTTGTGTAAAGCATAACAATTTTGCTCGAGTTCAATATGAATTACGCAAGGATTTGTTTTAGAAACGATGGAATAATTAAAAACAATCAAAGGGTTCTCCATTATGAGAAAGCATCCACGGTTTGAGTGGAGCCCTAAAAAAGTTAGGGCGAAATGCTGATGGAGTTGAACTCTATTTTCTTTGACAGATGGATGCATCAACATGGATTTCACGTGGAACGCCGTTTCGGTTGGGACACGCACGGATTACCCGTCGAATACGAGATCGACAAGACGCTCAACATCAAAGGCCCCGCGGATGTGGCCAAGATGGGTATTGACAAGTACAACGCCGAATGTCGCAAGATCGTCATGAGGTGAGTGAACTCCTTTTGTTTTCCTCTCGTTAGTCATCTAATCGTATGGAATGAATCCTATCAGGTATTCGTCCGAGTGGGAAAAGACTGTGACTCGCCTGGGTCGATGGATTGACTTCAAGAACGATTATAAGACCCTCTATCCGTGGTTCATGGAGTCCGTGTGGTGGGTGTTCAAGCAACTGTGGGACAAGGATCTCATCTACAAGGGCTTTCGCGTCATGCCCTATTCCACGGGTTGTTGCACACCCCTGGCGAATTTTGAAGCCACGCAAAACTACAAGGACGTTCAAGATCCCGCCGTGATTGTTCATTTTCCCCTGGATGAAGACCCCAAAGTCTCATTTGTGGCCTGGACTACCACACCTTGGACCTTGCCGAGTAACATGGCTTTGTGTGTTCATCCTGAGTCCACCTACGTCAAAGTTCAGGTATATAAAATCACACTGCATCTTGTTTGAAATTTAATAAGTAAAATGATTGGATTGCTTTTTAGGACATGAAAAGGAAGAAAACGTTCATCATGATGGAGTCACGTTTAGGTTACGTGTTCAACGCCAAAGATGACCAATACAAAGTGCTTGAAAGTTTCAAAGGGGCCACGCTCAAGAATAAGAAATACCAACCCATCTTTCCCTACTTCTCCCATTATAAATCCAAGGAACCTGGCCAGGGAGCCTTCCGAGTAATGGTTGACACCTATGTGACCGAGGATTCTGGAACTGGCATCGTTCATCAGGTAATAAAAAAGAAACATCCATCTAAGCTTATTTTTTTCCAAGTGACTTTTTAACCCCTCACTTTGTCCCGCTTTCAGGCACCGTTTTTTGGCGAAGACGATAACCGGGTGGGATTGGCTGGAGGAATCGTTCAAAAAGGTGGCGATGTAATTTGCCCCCTCGATGCCACGGGCAGGTTTACGGAGCCTGTCACGGACTTTTGTGGCATGTATGTGAAGGACGCCGACAAAGAGATCATTAAGAAGCTGAAAGAAGACGATCGTTTGGTTAGCACTTCGCAAATTACTCATAGTTATCCGTTTTGCTGGCGATCAGACACACCTCTGCTCTATAAGGCTGTGCCATCCTGGTTCATGCGCGTGGAACAAATGCAAGATTTGTTATTGGAGCGAAATGCTGACACCTATTGGGTGCCTGATTCGATCAAAGAGGGTCGATTTGCTAATTGGTTGCGAGATGCTCGTGATTGGAATTTATCAAGGAATCGGTATTGGGGGACGCCAATTCCTGTTTGGATATCGGAAGATGGCGAAGAGTCTGTCTGCATTGGCTCCATTGAAGAATTGGCTAAGCTGAGCGGCGTGTTAGTCGAGGATCTTCATCGCGAAACTGTTGACAAAATCACGATTCCTTCATCGCGGCCTGGCCAACCACCATTGAAGAGAATCACCGAGGTGTTTGATTGTTGGTTCGAATCGGGGTCGATGCCTTACGCTCAAGCTCATTATCCATTCGAGAACAAGAAACAGTTTGAGGACTCGTTCCCCGCGGATTTCATTGCCGAAGGTACGGACCAAACGCGTGGCTGGTTCTATACCCTCCTCGTCTTGTCAACGGCTTTGTTCAATAAAGCTCCCTTTAAGAACCTAATCGTCAACGGACTAGTGTTGGCATCGGATGGTCAAAAGATGAGCAAGCGATTGAAAAATTACCCTGATCCCAATGAACTTATGGACAAATATGGAGCCGACGCCCTCCGTCTATTTCTCATAAATAGTCCCGTGGTTAAGGCTGAGTCTCTCAAGTTCAAGGAGGAAGGTGTCCGAGACATCTTAAAAGATGTGTTCTTGCCCTGGTACAACGCTTATCGTTTCCTACTCCAGAACGTTGACACCTACCAAAGAGAGACCGGACAAACCTTCCAATGGTCAGAAAGTGCTTATGGAAATTCCGAGAACGTCATGGACAAATGGATTATTAGCTTCACGCAATCGCTCTTGGTCTTTGTGAAAAAAGAAATGGCGGCTTACCATCTGTACACGGTCCTGCCCAAGTTGATGAAGTTCATTGACAACCTAACCAACTGGTACGTGAGGACAAATCGGAAACGTCTCAAGGGCGAAGGCAATTCCAGGGAGGATTGCTTGGCCGCCTTGGAAACCCTGTTTTCGGTGGTGTTCACGATGGTGCGAGTTTTCGCTCCCTTCACGCCCTTCCTCACTGAAAACATGTACCAAAGGTTGCGCAAGTTTGCCCAAGGCTTCGATACTGACGAATTCGCGTCAGTTCATTACGTGATGATCCCTCAGCCTCGGCTGGACCTGGTCAATGAAGACATTGAGCGATCGGTCACCAGAATGCAAACTGTCGTTGAGTTGGGACGAGTTGTTCGAGATCGCAAAACCATGCCCATCAAGTACCCTCTTCCGGAATTGGTGCTCATTCACAAGGATCAGCAATGCTTGGACGATGTCAAATCGTTTGAGAAATATGTCCTTGAGGAGCTCAACATCAAGCAGTTGACACTTTCTACCGATAAGCATCAATATGGAGTAGAGTTGCGTGCTGAACCCAATCACAAGACCTTAGGATTGCGTCTCAAAGGGGCCTTCAAAGACGTCATGAAGGAGATCAAGTCCCTCAATGACGGACAAGTCTCAGAGTTCCTCAAGACCAACAAGATTCAAGTCTTGGGCCACGATTTAGAGCCCGATGACCTCCGAATCATGTACACGTTTGCCGGAGATCAAGCATTGTCCGAAAAGTACGAGGCCCATTCGGACAGTGATATCCTGGTTCTTCTCGATTGCACACCGGATCAATCCATGCTGGATGAAGGCTTGGCTCGAGAAGTGAACAATCGCATACAAAAATTGCGCAAGGCTGCCAAATTGCTTCCGAGTGATCAAGTCACGGTCTACTATGAACTCAAACCGGCCGATCACAACCTTCAAAACGTCATCAATACTTTCCAGGAATATATTGAAGTCACCACCAAGTCTCCGATCCGCCCGATGACCCAACGAACCGGTTCCGAAAGCAAAATCACCTCCGAATCCTTCTCCGTTAAGGGTGCAACCTTGAACTTGACTATCACGAAAGGATTCCCCGAAGGATTGTCTAATTCCGATGGAGATCTTACTTTAACTGACCACGGAATGCCTCCATCCCCGTTTGTAAACGTCGTTTTCCAGGGACGTGGGGGTGTTATTTTGCTTGAAAACCCAAAAGGATCCAACAAATTGACAACCATGAATGCCCTCGAAAATGAAGTTAAGACGGTTTTCGGCGTGCATGGCCCGGACATTGAACTCTATCCGGACCCTAGCGGAGTTGGCGAACCTCTTTCCATGCTTCCTAAAACGGGGTCGACCATATTCGCTAAAACCAAATTTGGAACGGTCTCTAAAATGACTTCAAAGATCGATGGTGCGTGTTGTCCGTTTGTTATGGTGGAGAACGGGAAATCAAATAATGTTGGCACCCTTTTGCTGGAAAATCCCGTCTCGCAAAGTGTGGTTGAGCATGCCCACCAGAGTGTGAAGACAATTTTTACGCTTAAGGCACAGCCAAAGTTATTTGTGGACTCTCAAAAGAAAAAGCCTATCACGAAGTTAAGTGATATTGCCAACAATTCCACTCTGTATGTCTAAAGTGGGGGCAATATAAACCTCTGGAAATAAAAGTTTTTGCCGGCCTGCTAGATTCCTTTAAAGCATGATGACTTTCGTTATTAATATTATGTTTAAGGCATATAGCGAGTCAATTACATTTTTACTACTTAACATTGAGTTACATTTGGCTCTTTGTACATTGGAGTGCAAGGTTGTTAAATCTTATTCATGACCCAATAAAGTTAGTGACTATCCAAGAATTTTTACGCGAGTTGCGAACACAGGAAGAGGAATTTTCATGATTAGATAGCACTTCTATCAAGAACCCATCACCGTTCCAAATAGATCAAGTGAAAAAGCGCAAGTTCTTTCATAAAGTGTCAGAATTCTTATCACAATACAAGCCTCTAAAAGTGCAATTTACAGCATTAAATGTCGATGTTTTCGTGCAAACTAGACCTCGAAAAGCGCAAAATTGGCGCGAAAGCGCAAGATATGGAAGCTCTGACGGTACAGTATTTGAACGATAATTACCAAAAGAGGGCGTGCGGAACGACTTTTCCACAGCTGAGTGACGGGGAGGACTCGTAGACAACAAAACATGTGCTGCATTGCTTAGTGCACTAGAATAAAAGTCTACAATCATGACGTGCGCCATCTTTTTGTGTGGCAACTGGCAACAGCTCCCACTTTCCATGATGCACACATACGGGTATTTGCAGATATCAATACTCATACATCGTTTTTGGACAAACAAAAGCCTCGAATGTTGATGGAGGAACTCGAATGGCACGAAACGTGTGTTCAGCCCAATTCCGGCATGGACCTCTGAATTGAAATTTCTTCGCGTTTCATGTCAAACATCAAGAGACTTTACCATTTTTTCAACCAAAACCATGGCAGGTCCATTTGGAGTTCCTGTATAAATTTTCAGGCACTTTAGTTTGTCCGAAACTAATGTTTGACCGTGGAATTCCGCAAATCCGTGTCTCTCATGAGGTCCGCGAGCCATTGCCACCTAGTACCTAAAAAACGCATCAAATAGCACGCTTTTTGATCGTACTCCTCTATTATAGTGCACTAGCATCGTCCATCGTTGTGAGCGAAGAAGAACACTCGCCTCACACAAGGCACACAAATACACGTGCCCGCTGAGTATTTACGAGCTGCCACAATTCTAGCATGAACTAAGCACTCCTGGCAGAAAATATTAACGTTGGAACGGAAATCATTATTATCCGTACCAATCCTTCCGATGTGCAAATTCAACTGAGCGTGTTAAGTACTACTAGTACTACTAGTACTACTGCGTCATATCTAATCCCTTCCAACGGTGTGATACCTAAACACTCCTCCTCAATCTACGTTCTCCGATGGGCCGTGAATCGTGACGTCTCTTGCTTCCTCTCTTGAGAGACTTTGAACCTCTAAAGCATTCGCTCCTGAAATGCCTGAACAACCGAAGAGCGAATCGGACCCGCCTCGTGCTTTAAAATACTGGATAGATTGTATATCCCGCCGGGTTGGAAACACAATTGCGAAACCAAAGTCATGCTAGAGAGTCTCGAGAGCCGATCCAACCAAGATGAGCACCTCTTCAACGCGAGAGGACAGTGTGGCTCCCACTTCCGAGGTCGTGTCCCAAACGGCCAAAGATGTTTTGGTGGTGGATCTCCATCCGGTTGATGTCCATGAACATCCAAAAGTAAGACACACGTTTGCCATTCTGGACCTTACAAAAAATGATAGAACGGAAACCTAGAGTTGGGTTGGTTCCGTCCCATTCAAGAAAATCCCTTCTTTGGAATTCCACGGCCGGAATAAGCCGGGATTTACGGAAGAAGCGGGATGTTCGATTTTGTTTGCAGAACATGCGTAGTTGTTATTTCAATTTAAGTCTTATTAGATGTAAGCATATTCTGTAAACATATGTTGATGACAAGATTTGATATTATTTTTTGTTATCAACTTGTTAGCGTTTTAACGTTTAACAAATTGTGGTTACATTTCACTTTTTTTTTCATTCTTAGCATTCCCAATTCAAGTCTCTTGATCCCCGTGATAAATATAATTTTTCACATAGATTTTTAAGCAAACGAACGCAAAGCCCCATCAAACATGGAGTCCATTCATCCATGCATCCATCCATAAAGCCTTACATGATGGTTTTTGTCCAATGTAGACGGATTAGACGGATTAGACCCACCAAGCTTGTAGCAATTCGGCCATTTATTTGAATGTTAACATTTTTGACTGATAATTTTGTAGATTTCAAATACCCGTCGGATATGTACCTCATTAGCGGCGGGTGCAATGGCCGGAGCCTTGGCCAAGACCACGATCGCACCTTTGGATCGCACCAAAATCTACTTCCAGACCCATCCCGAGAAGAACTATCGCATTAAAGGAGCCGTCAAGTTTCTCCGTCTCACGTACGAACGTGAGGGATTCCTAAGGTTATGGCGAGGCAATTCAGCCACCATGGCCAGGATCATACCTTATGCTTCCATTCAGTTCATGGCCCATGAGCAATACAAACGCCTGTTGGGCATTAAAGAGGCCAAACCGGTCAAGTATGTTTCCATCTTTTCATTCATCTACGGGTAGTCCTATTACAGATTACACACAAACAGATCATCAAACCCCAAAGGATATCTTCATATCCCAAGAGTTCTCAAGTTTAGCCTCTCAAAGAAGGGTTTAAAATTTGTGTGTAATTTGTACTAGTCTCCTTTTTCTTCAGGGATAACTCCTCCCTACCTAACAGATGACCTTACTCTTTTTGTTGTTGTGCCCTTTAGAGAACCGGGGGTGAAAAACTTTGTGGCTGGATCTTTGGCCGGATTGACCGGTCAATCACTGACCTATCCTTTGGACCGAGCTCGAGCAGTCATGGCCGTGACCAAAGTCGGTGACTACAATAATCTGGTCGACGTGTTCCGACGGATTATCGTGGATGAAGGCTTTTGGGCGTTGTACGTGGGATTCGGTCCCACCATGGCGGGTGTGGTGGTCTATGCGGGCACGAGCTTCTTTGTGTACGAGAAGATGAAGCATTTCTTCACGCAGAATGACCCTCTGGCACCTCCCAGCCCCATCCAAAGACTGATGTCCGGTGCTTTAGCAGGCTTGGTAGGGCAAACTTCGTCTTACCCACTGGATATCGTTCGCCGAAGAATGCAAACAGCCCGACAAATGGGGGTTAATCTGACCACCTATGCCACCATTGGGGGAACAATCAGACTAATCATGCAGTAAGTTCAGTTTGAAAATTGGAAGTACTCGAGGAGAAAAGGATTACATCTGCAATTTTCTTGTACTTTCCAGGCGAGAAGGCTTTCGACGAGGGCTGTACAAGGGAATCAGCATGAACTTCATCAAGGGTCCCATTGCCACGGCTATAAGTTTCACGACCTTCGATTATTTCCAGTTGTTCTTGAGAAAAACTTTAATAGTGGTGAGCCGGGACTTGAAATGAATGCCGAGCTTGGATCTATTTACAAATCTGCTGACCGAAACCCTAAGTCTTGAAAGGTTCGTGCCTTCTTTCCAATGCCAATGTTTGGTGCTCAACTCTTTCAATGGTCACTCACTCACTCACTCACTCGTGGTAGTGTTCAAAGCCAGCTAGTAACGTAGACAAATCATTACAGTAGGATAGCATATATTTAGAGAATCACAATGAAAACGGGATGAACGCTTTGTTGACGATCTGAACGCATCATTGGAGGAACAAATTCATTCAGATATATGTAACCGTTAAAGCAGATCTATTGTCAATACCTCAAAATCGCATTTCTCAGAGATGTGAAACAATGCATATAGTTAATAAACGGAAAACTTCATTCTAAGCATTTGCAATAATCTCGGGAGGTTTATTTTGTTGATTTTTCATTTAGTTGAGTGGAGACAGCTAGGCATTTTCCTTGTCAAGATAAAGAAAGTAGGTACTCGATACATCTTTTTCGAATGTTTATTTCGAATGTCATAAGGATGAGTTAAGTAATCGACGGCAATGTCACCAATCTGAACAAGTCAACGTTCCTTGAGAATAAAAAAGAAATGAAAATGTTGATTGATCAGATTTGTTGTCAGTACCTCACCATGTCTTTCTTGGATGTGAAATCATTGATAGAAGTTCATTAACGAAGCACTCTATTCACAGCAAATGTTAATCTGTGTCATATTTTGGATTAGTTGAGACCAATATTACATTACAACTATTGTTTCATTAGCAGCCCTCTCTTCTCCAATCCAGTTCGAGGCGATTTGTAAGGCTCCTCGGTTTCTTCCGATAAAGGTGACTTGAAATAGGGGGCTCGCTCGGTTTTATGAGGAGACTTCATCCCTTGAACATCCAACGTTCGTCGTCCAGGCTTTAAAGTTGTAGTGGCAGTGTAAGTATCATTTAAAAGAGCAAACGTGTCGGTGAAGCTATTGGAGTTGCTCAAATCGCCCAAAACCGTTCGACCTTCAGTAGGTCCTGATCCACTTTTCCGATCACCGGCAGCATCTTTATTTTTACAACTGCCCGAATCACACCGACAGGATTCATCACACGAAGTGCCGATCTTTTTGCAACCGCATTTGTTGTTGGAACAATCGGTCTTGCATTTACATCCAAGATTGCTTCGGTTGTTCTTGGATCGCCTCTTGGCTGGAGGAGTCTCGTCGTCGTCATCGTCATCGTTCTCGGTCGAATTGGATCCCGTGGTGTCGTGGTCGCCTAAATATTTGCGTTTGGGAGCAAACGAGTTCCCCCTGGCCTCTCGCATCTTCTTGATACGTTTAAAAAGAGGCGTTTTCTGCCAATCGGGATCGTCTTTACTATCTCCGCGATCTTCCTCCACTTCACTGTCTTCCTCGAGTGAATGATCGAAGAACTCTTCAACGGTATACCGGTTATGTGTGGATCGATTATTCACTTGGCTACCGGTCTTAGAAGACTGGTAGTTGTCTTTGGAAGCGCTTTTGGCCTCGCCTAACATCTGCTGACGGAGCTTCTCATTCTCTTCGCCCATTTTTTCGAGTTCGGCGTGAAGTTTTGAGAAGTTTCGAATCTCTTGCTCATGGATCTTCAAACGCTCGGAATCATTGGCGTTGGCCAAGTTGCCCAACAGAAATAAGACTTTCTCCTCATGGGCGCGGTTGAGTTTAAGGCTGTCGGTTTCGAATTCGTTCTTGAGATTGGCTATTTCTTTCTCCAAAGTGTTCGTATTTCTGACGGCCTCTTGGTACAGCTGGCGGAGCTCTTCGAACTCGGATTTCAATTGGGAAGCACTAACGGTTTGTTCAACAGTCTTGTCAAAAAGATGTTCCAGAGCGATCTTGGCCTCAGTCATGGTTCTAAGATTGTCGAATCGGTTCTTATTCACATCCTTGTTTTCGTGCTCCAAGTCTGTGATCTGTTTCTGCAAAGCCGCAATCTGAGCGTTCTGAATATCCAACTCGGCTTGTAGTTCTTCCGTTTTGGTCTTCATGATTAAAATATCTTCGGTGTTCATGGTGCCTCGCATGCCCTTTTTAATGTCATTCAACTGCTTGGTGATGGTCTTTCGGTCGCTAAGTAATTGCTCTCGACTCTTGGTGGCTTCTTTCACCGATACAACAACATCTAAATCTTCATTGATCAAGTTCCTCACCCGATCACCCGCTCCGGCCAAGCCACTTCGACCCGCAATCATGGCCCGAGAGGCTTTTTGCTTGTCAATGACTTCTTTGAGCCTCTTGTTGATGCTGATGGCCTCTTCCATTTTCCTCTTGAGTACGGTCTGTTGCTTCGTATGAAGCGTTTCCATTTTGGCAATCTTGACCTGTTGCTTACGCTCGGCCTGTTTGAGCTTGATGACCTCTTTTTCTTTTTGTTGCTTCCAAACCCGGACTTTCTCGGCATCTTCGCGGATTTGCTTGATCAGTTTCACTTTGGTTTGCTTCATTTGAGTGATGTCCTCCGAGAGCTTCTTCACTTGAGCAGCATTTTTTTCATTCATTTTGATGGCCTTCTGTTGTTCCAGCATCTTCTTCTTGAGGTCTTGAATCTGCTGTTCGAGTTCTTGAATGCGTTTTCGGCGTTGCTCAGAGATCTTGCAAGTGGGATCATTTCCGGTGTTCTTTTGTTGATGGGCCAGTTCTTCTTTTTCTTTCATGAGCTTGTTCATGTCGCCCTCGATGGTGGCGAGGGTCTCCTCGTATTTCTTCTTCATCTCTTGTAGCTTCTCGTCGTTGGCAAACATGTCGGAAGCGAGTTTCTCCTTCTGGGCCAACATTTTGTTCAAGTTTTGAAGTTGAGTGGTTAGAGCGTTTTGTTTCAAAGCTCGCGCAGCTCCAAACTCATCGTCATCCCCACCATCTTCTTCTCCATCTGAGCCCGAGGCAGTGTGATCATGAGGTTGCCAATGCGATCCATCGGCATGAGCCATATCCAAGTCCATGATGGTCTTCTCGGAGTCGACCTGCATATCTACAACATCGGCCACTTTTTGCGTGAATCCGGCTACTTCTAAGCCTTCCTTCTGGCTAAGGACCTTGGCTTCAGCCAGCAGTTCTTTGAGTTTGGTCTTGAGCTTGGCGTTGCACGCTTCTTGCATAAGGGCTTTTTCATTGATATGGGCCAGTTCTTCCTGACAAGCCACCAAGGCATTGGTCAGCTCTTTATTTTCTTCTCGCATTCGTTTAGCCTGCTCTTGAAGACGTTGGGTCTCTTGAGAATCGACTACACCCACCGTGCTTTTGGCCATTTGGAGCTTAAGTTCATGGATTTCTAGTCGGAGTCTTTGGACCTCAGCGGTTTGATCGGCTCCGTCCAAGTTCACAATGGGCTTGTTCTTAATCTTTCGCGCCCGATCGGCATACCTAAGCGTGTTCAAAGTCTCTTCAATATTGGAATCGGCGGGCGAAACGCACGCTAACATAAGGGTGTAGGAATTGCCTCCAAGTGAATCTTGTAAGAGACGCGTCAACTTGGAGTTTCGATAGGGCACATGACACGAGGGTCCGGAACGATCTTCTCCGAGAGCGGCAATCACATTGCCCAAGGCAAGTAACCCCTGATTGATAGCCACCCCCTCTTTCATGCGATCACCCGTGGCCTTGGTTTTCTTGGCCCGTTCGGAGCCAGCCAAATCCACTAAATGAAACTTGGACAACGTGCTTTGTCCCGCTTGGTCAATCATATTCAGGAAAACGGTAAAAATGGCGTGAGATCGACTACTGGTGTTGTTCATGGCCGTGGCCGCCGTGACACGTTTGGTGGACCCCAAGGTCAGAACATCCATGGTGTGATCCAGGGATTCCACGGGTTCCTCAGTTAAGCCCGGAATGACCACGCCTCGCGTGGGGTCTTCCCGCAAATCGCATACGCAATCCTCTTTCTTGTGGCTCTTGGGCGACAACAGGTCATACAATTGCTCGCGGTACAACTCGACAAAGGCCACGCGAACGCGCACTTCCAGTTCGTGTCTTCGTTTCTGAATCTCTTCAAAGATGTCGCCCACGGCTCTTTGAATGATGCCGGCCAATGCGGGATCGGATTCGGCTTGCCCGGCTTGATACGATGTGCCCATGGAATGCGTCTTGCCGGATCCAGTTTGACCGTAAGCCAGAACCGTCGTGTTGTAGCCTTCAAACAACTTGACAATCATATCTTGCGAGCACGCATCGTAGACGCTCTTTTGGCTGGCGTCCGCAGCAAAGGCAAAATCGAAGGTGAAGGCCTTTTCCAAGGACGATAAATACACCTGCGGACGACTCGGCACCACCTGCAACCATCATCCAGAGGAGAGAGAAAGAGAGAAAGAGAGAAAGAGAGGTCAGTTCGGTCAGAAAACCCGAGTGGCTACACACAAACAAATAAACATGGGTTTGGGCGGGATGTGTCGAGGATTACCGATGATTACCTGCACTACGGATTGACATCCTTCTTCCTTTTCTTTATTGGACAGAGGCCGGATGCGAATGGCCACCTTCACGGGAATCACTTTGTCCATGATGGAAAGAAAGGCTGCTTCTATCTATCTCTATGGGATTGGAATTGAACTTATTCAATTGAGAGAGAGAGACAGGACGTTCACGAGTTTGGTGGGCGGTCCTGTCGCCTGCGGTTCCACCCGTTCACCCGCTAACGATGCCAACCAACCGACACTTTAGGATGGGTCGTCCGTTCGTTGGTTCTCGGTGGACTCGGAAAAACTGTTTGAAATGAGAGGTTCTTCGGATGAGCGCGAGTGAGCCAGGGCTGCCACGTAATTGGAGACCAAAAACCTGTCAAAAACGCCAGATTTCGAAATTCGCCGCCAGATTGTTTTCGAAAAAACGCCAGAATAACGCCTGATTCCAGTTCCTTCATTATGCATTTGCGCTAGAGGAGACATATCATGTATTGACCTTTCATCAATAAAGATAGCTGAGTTGAACTTATCAAGCATCCTTTGGGTTGATACAGTTTAATAAGACACATTTTTCGCACACATTTGCTCTCATTTAGATAGAATGAGACTTTGAATTTGAGTTTATCAGTAAAACCAAATAAGACACAAAAGAAGCAAACCACCATCATATTCAAGCCAATAATCATGAGTGTGAACCTTTTAAAAGGTTTTGTACCTTAAAAATTTGCTTTTGTAAGTAGTTGAAATATTTGGAAATTTTGTGTATTATTTGTTTGGCCTTTTACCCATATATTTACAAAGTTTGATTTTTTTTGGCATTTCTTGCACTTCATTAGCCATGTTTCAGCCAGCAGAAACGCAAAATCGTATTTTTTTTTGACCTTTTTTGTTTTTCCTTAAAAACTCTTCAGTTTCTTTGACATTTGAGTTTGTCACTGCAATAAATTGATTTGCCATTCCAATACACTTTGTTTACCATTCAAGCATATATTTTTTCATCCCAACGCGCTTTCTTTACAATGCAAACACATTTTTTTCCAATCTAGCGCATTTTGCTTACCCCTTTTTCAGCTTGAAAAACATCTTCTATTTGCTAAAATGTTCAAGCTTACCAATACTAGTTTCAACGGCCCAGCACTCTCTTAAAGTATTATAAGATTTTAATATCAGAATGTATAAATGATGATTATTATAAGCGCTACTTTTGGTTGTTTTTCTGAAATTGCAGGAAAG
The DNA here is from genome assembly GCA_010645155.1 of Tigriopus japonicus. Classification (NCBI taxonomy): domain Eukaryota; kingdom Metazoa; phylum Arthropoda; class Copepoda; order Harpacticoida; family Harpacticidae; genus Tigriopus; species Tigriopus japonicus. The sequence goes on along the minus strand of CM021320.1, from coordinate 2,194,615 downwards.
TTAACATAAAAAAGAGAAAAAACGAAAGAGATGGGCCAAAAATGGCCACATTATTTTTTGTAACTAATACTGTATCTTTGAGCTCTGTTATGCTGAATTCTGCTAGAACAGTGTGACACTACTGTGTTTCTACAAATCTTACAAATCAAAGAAAATGCGCCAAATTTCACGATTTTCAGTTAAATACCACCAGAAACTTGTCAAAATGTTCTTCCACGCTAAACAGAAATTTCCCAACGCCAGACTGTAACGTAAACCGCCAGAATACCGCCAGATTTTTCCGTGCCGCCAAATAAAAAATCTCGCCGCCAGACGAGGCCTCAAACCGCCAGATACACCAAAATCTGGTGGGCCAAACCGCCATCTGGCAGCCCTGGAGTGAGCCTGCTTCGACTCTTTGCCTCCTAGAGGGTTGGCCTCGCCTAGCCAGCACGGAACCACTCACTGGCTGAAGTGGGGAAACAAGCACGACGGTGTACAATAGACCACAAGGGCCCTGTAGATGTTGATAATAATGTTGATGATGATTTATTTAGGGACTCATTTAAAAATACAAAAGTCATGATTTGAATAGAATGTGCAAAAACTGAACAAACACACTGAGATCCCTATTATTTTTTAGCTTAGTCATTGGATGAAGCTAAAGATGTTAAAACAAGAACTAAAAAATAAGAACAAAATTACCTTACAAATGGCTGAAACAAAAATTGCGGATTATTATGGGCTATTGAAGTATAAAAATTATACTGAATTGGTCATTTATTCTTGCAAATAACATAATTATTCAGATCAACGATATTGATTATATTGGAAGGAACAATTTTATTCAGTTATTATCAGGCACCGTATTAACATTTCACTATTTCAAAGCTATATCTTGAGTGAATTTATCAGTCTCATTCAGCGTTACAATAGTTCCACCCCAGGCATTGCACAAAAAAAAGATGAAGGTATTTTTTAACAACATCCGTATTATGTTGTTTTAGCAAAGAAAAAGAAACCAAACTGATGAGTTCAACGTTACATTTTAGCCATATCAATCAGAAAGTATATGTTTGTTCATCCTTACAAACAAATATTTTGATCACCCCACTGGATTCCAGAGTTCAACCGGGCAATGATAAATCTCCAGTGTCTCATCCTCGGGTAAGAAAAATCCTCCTTGCGCAGGCAGCTGAGTGGTTCGTTCCAATCCAAGTCTCAACCGCCGGGTTAGCGCCCAGATTTGAAGAACACGGTGACCCAAAAATGTGACCAGTGACCAGCTAGAGTTTGAAGCCAAATTTTGACAGACATTCGGTGTGGATTGATATTTTTGCCCTTTGGACTGCTTCATGTCTAGAGAGAATGGATCGACTTCTAGATTCTAGATAATTCTGAGTTCGAACCAAACTAGTGTCTGTGTAAGCCTATGAAACCACCACCCAAGCTTGGGCGGTACTATTTCTAAAGGTTTGAATCGACTCTCGCGAAAGGCATGGAATTTCCAAATCCTAGCTAACCAACTTTAAACCAGAAGGGATCAACTTGAACCACTTGGTCAAACTTATTCGTTGAACATCATCCACCCGGGATTTCATCAGACCTTTTGCTAAAAAATTATTATTATTGATCATTACGGTTAAAGATGCTAAATTCTTAAGAAAATGATATTTCATAAAGTAAGTTCCGTTCATTAGAGCTTAATTCAAATTTCACCCTTTTCAACAAACAACGCCAAATGTGAACATGTGCGAATGAAATTTTCCCGATATTCCAACTTTAGACATGCCCCACCAGCTTTGGAATCCATCCACTCTCAGCTGTTTTCTGTCTCAAGGGTGTTCACTAGCTAACAAGGTCGCCTAAATGTCACTCAGCTTCCTAGAACACATTCGCACTTAGTTTTAAGTTCATGCACTAAGTTGATGATTAAGTTATCTTCATCGAGTACTCGTCAATCTGTTGGAACAATCTAAATGATGTCCCTCTCCAATATTTGGGGAGAGATCAAGAAATCGAAACGGGTGGGAATCTACGTTCATTTTGAGGACCACCGGAATGGGCGCTCGCAAACGGCGTGTTTATATCCGGGTAAATCCTACGTGAATGGATGCAAACTCTTGTTAGACTCTTGTCAATCCGACACCGAGTTGGACCTCTTATTTCCCAAGGGAACTTGGGTGTGTTTTGACGCCATCAGTCAACCCGGTCATGAAGGGTCGAATCCTGTCCATGGCCAGGGCAGAAATGAACCCAGTCATTCTGAAGAGGGCGGAATAGCCGCATTGGATGTCGAAATGCCGTCTCATGAACCGAGCATTCGAAGATGCGAATGGCTAATCACGATGCTCTGGTCGGGTCAAAATAGACCTAATGAGGCGAATCTTCAAAACGGATACAAGTTTTCCAAAGAAAACGAAGAATTTCAACAGTTGGTCCAATACAATCTGTCAGACTTGTCCTCCAACATCAATCTGAAAATCTCGGCTTTGAAGACACATGGCACTTCTTGGTTTGTTAAGCACTTGAAATCACTTAAATCCAATGCCATATTGCCGCATCCTAAAATTTGTGCCAATGCTCAAACTAGTTCAGGTTACATCCAATCGATTCATTTACCTGAAGGGGGAATTATTAGGCTGTCAAATGGATATGAGGTCTTTTTTCATCGGGGACGAACTTACTCGGATACCGAGTATTGCGCTCTTCATTGTGATCTGGCCGATTTTCTCTCGGTTGGCCAAAATATCTCCGTCACGTTCGTATCCAATCTGGATGAAAATGGTCAGGAAATGTATTTCACGGACATTCCGGTCCCTTGGGTGGCTTTAGCCTGCTTTGTCAATACTTCCATTCAGTTCGATATGCCTCAAATCCTGTTTGAACATTTGGAGAAAGACCAAGACAAATTCTTCGTGGCTAAGATCATCCGATTCGATAGCCCATTAGATTGTCGGAAAGAAGGAGGTGTGGCAGGTGGTGTCGCTGAGTTACTGTCTTTTGACGAATCTTCAAGTTTGGCGTTCTCCAAGGAAAGGTTTCAACGAAGTATCATAACTCAACCCCAAGTGAAGCAAGTGCGATTCCACCGTTCTCGATTGATCCATTTGGGCATGTCTTTGGGTAAAGCCGATCTAAGGTACTTTTTCTCTCCCTATGCATTTGCCATGAACATTTTCTACTGTCACATTCGGAGAATTCCCGAGCCTGATCAGTTGAATGGTATCCAACATGAAGTGTCAATTGGCTGGAAGAACAGTATTAGTTTCATGCATTCTACCGCACAAGACGTTATCAACGTACCTACCGCAAAACCAGACGATTCTCTTTTCTTGCCTCGACTATCGTCTTTTCAAACCATCAAGTTCCTGTCTTTAGTTGGTCTGGACGTTGCGTCTTATGAACATTTGTTGAATGGTGCTCATCCTCCACGAGGTTGGTCCTATCCCAATCATTCCTGTGGTCGTGTCATCAAACTCATGCCTGCTTCAACTCAAAATGCCAGTGTCAGTCGCGGATTCATTATGGCAGAGTCTGGGCAGTTCATGGGTCAAAGTTTGGCTTTCAAAAAGTGTCAACTCCGGATTTACGGCTTTCAAGTGGGTGGGGCTGATCTTCGTCGTCTGTTGGATTTGAACGATGAGGTGTTCTTTCAAGTCAAAAGTGAGACAATCGGTAACAAAGTGACGCCTAAGATTACGGAGGTGTTCATCGGGTGTCCATCTCCAACAAATGGTCCTTTGAATAGTCATCGGGAACTGAATCCAGAGCAGTTTCGTCAATTTCTATTATTCTTGGACCGCCGTGGCCTGACTATGGCCGAATTTTTCTCCATTATCACAGAGAAGAACCCGACACCTTTGCCATTTGTTCCTTATCCTGGCGAAGAGAACCGAGGCACAGTCATTCATCTCGTTCGTAAGAATAGTGTTTCTCACAATCAAAACCAATTGAACTCTAGTTTAGCTGTGGGCGGTGTCATTCGAGTAGATAAAGGACCAAAAGTCGGTCAATTGGTGTACTTCCATAATAGGAACTGTTGGGTCCTCGGTTATAATTTGAGGTTGGCGGATCTCTCTCACATTTTCATTGTTGGGCAGAAAGTGTCTTTGGAGGTGTCCGAATCTAGTCACACCTTTGACGATATCCTTCCTGAAGTGTCCATTTCACTATTTGCTACCATTGTTTGGACCAGCAAGTTCCGACCAAGATGTGTTCCCATCAAAACTGTGCCTCGGTCATCTCACGTAGAGAATTGGTTAGGAAAAAGGAACCTTGATTGGGATGGATTTCAACGGCTCATTTTGGGCCGTTTACCTCCAGTTTCAGAGCATTGGATTGCTGGAAAACCTGGAAATATGCTTCAAGCATACAAGTCCGATATTTCTTTTAAAATGAGCAATCGCACGGATTTGGCTAATTTACCTGTATTTCGCCATGGCCAACAAGCTGTTCGAATGTGCGATATAGCCTTGGACATAACTTCCCCCGACGACATCCGACTTCAAAGCCTAATACAAGATTCGGGAGGGGCTCAAATGGCTTTCCACCTCCAAAGAACTTTAGCATGTGCGCTTGAACTTTACGGAAAGCATGATCAAGAACAGAATGAGTTTTGTGATAATCTTCAAATGAACATCAATTTAAAACAACATTTAAAAAAACGCAAGGAACGACCGAGGAAAGATATAGGATATCAAGGCTCCAAAAAAGCCAAATTTTCAAAATGACAAGATTTTTTTGACAATTCAAATAGATGACAAGTAATCTTACCCCCACTTCTATCGCACGCAATTAGAAGCAGAATGAAACGATTTGAAGAATATGGTATTTCAATATTTAATTTCACTCAACTTTTAACGAATATTATTGACGTGACCATGTTGCCGACTTTGCCGCCGAATTGAAACTGAGGAGTAGGAATCACTTGAAGTAAACGAAAGCCTAAAAATAAATTTTATCTGCTTCAGCAATACTCGGTCAAGATCGATCGAATTTCTCATTACTCGTACCTGCAGAGAAATGGTCTTTTAACTCGTCTTCCGTCCAGTTACATGACGTTATGAAGAAGTAACCCTTTTGATCCAAGAGGGTTTTGACGTGTTGAATATAGATGTTTCTTTTAGTTTTTGTGTCCTCTGGATCCAAACTCACGGCATCGTAGGTCCCTTTGTCTAAAATCACGTCATAAGTTTTCGATAGCAATGGAGAGGAGGTGAGATCCAAAATATCACAAGTCTATGTGGAAAAATCAAGAGTTTCAATTTAAATCAAAGCAACTTTTCAAAGGGTTAAACTGAGGTCCTACTTCAAAAGTGAGGCCTTGAGCATCATGCTTTTCCGCTAATTTTCGTGAAAGAGCGATGGCATCGGGAGAATAATCCACACCCACAACATGATTGAATCCTTCTTGAGCAAGGTGAACGCACGTGACTCCGTTGCCGCATCCCAAATCTAAAATCTTGGCTGTTTTGGGGACTTTGTCTTCATTTCTATCAAACCACCGCAGAACGCGAAATAAACTGTCCTCGCCGAACCAAATCTCCCCCTCATCACCGTGATCATTAAAATTTTGGAGTTCAGTAGCGTAGGTTTCGTCCCAACTGAAAATAGATGCGAATGGCGAGGTTGGACCCGACTTTTTTATCATGGATGAACGGATTGGGAAGATTGGCGAGCTCGCATTACGGCCGCGGAAATCTTTTTGCGCGGACCCATAAGCTCAATCACGCCTTTTAAATCTTGTTCAGACATGGTTAACAACCGAGGTAAGTCAATATTTTGATCGTTCAAGCGTTGCAGATATTTAAGATCAACGCCAGCCTCGATCAAAAACGAAGAGAGGCTCGTGGCCGAAGATTGGGATAAGCGTAAATTGGCCCACTTTTGTTCGACCAACGCCGGACCGTCCAAGGCGCTGGGCGCTTGGGCACGGTTTACCCGCAATAGAAAAGCCAACATCCGATCTCGACCATACTTGACCGCCACCGATTTCGGCGATTCATCCTTGATATTGGTGAAGTTCACATCCGCGCCATGTTGAATCAAGAGCTCTGCCACGCGATCATGACCTTCTTTGATGGCCATCATGAGGACCGAGTAGCCTTGGGTGTGCTCAATGCGGAGATTGGGATTGCAGCCGCATTCCAAGAGCAATTGCGTGGCCCCTTGATGTCCCATGCGAACGGCGTGAAAGAGAGGATTCAGCCCGCGAGCATCGGCCCGTTCCACATCGGCATGCACCAATCCGGCTTGAAACGTGAGGCGTAAAAGCAATTTCAGGGATCGTTCATGGCCACACACGGCCGCTAAGGCCAAAGCGCTGCGCCCATCTTCATTGACGGCCGGTAACAAAGTCACGGGATCGGCGGTATCCACCATGAACTGAATGAGTGCGGCGTGATCGTAATAAGCCGCATACATGAGCGGGGTCCATCCGTGGCGATTGCCCCGCGTCAAATTGGCTCTTAGATCGTCGATTCGCACCAATCGTTCGATATCGCCCACGGAGGCGGCGGTGTGCGCATCTAAAACGAAATCTTCATCCAAAGCGTCGGCTAAGGTCAAACCGAAGGTGGCAAAGGTCAGATCGGACTCGTTGACGCACGACGAAAGGGATTGGGCCATGATCCATGCGGATTAATCGAGTCCAAAATGAAGGAGGAAGACGAGCATCCAGGCAGGCCTACATACATGGATAGATGGATGGATTTATTGACTTACTGTTGTTTGGTGCCCAACACCGATCCCGGGAGTTCCTCGTCGTCGTCGCCGTCATTGTCTTCGTCGTCGGCTCTTAGGTGCTCTTTGGATGGCACGGGCGGTGCCACGTGGCCGTGTTCCTCGCGTACTTCGTGGCTCATGATGAAATTCCTCACAATATGGCCTAATTGAGGCCCAGTCCGATCGAAGGTTGCCTTGACGATGGATTGAATGAGCCGCTTGAGTTCGATCGACTTCTTTTCGGGGAGGAAGGAAAGCCATCAAAGTCTCGATCGACTATGGACGGCAAGTATGAACTTCATACAAACGACACAAACGAATGTTTATGAACTTGAGGAATCAACCAAAACAAAACAACGTGTCCTGCCATAATTTTTCAGGGCGACTGTTGATTAGGGGATCAAATTAAAAAAGTAGTCAGATTCCAAAAGTAGAGCTTCAAAAATCGCAAAGTTTGACTGATCTTAAATAAAAGTGGATGACGATGAATGAATGCGGGTCTGATCGCTTCGGCTCGATTGATTCTTGACAGATGATTCATTGTCCCATATTTCCAAAATATTCACCATCCATAATCATTGTCGTCCATGATCAAATCGAAACACGCCTCCTTTAATATGTTTGGTGACAAAATTATACGGCAATGCTAACGTGTCATTGACTTTTTGAATGAAGCTAGATCTCATTTTGTTTTCTTCTTAAGACGTTTCACGCGAAAATAATCTTTACGGCTTAAAAATGGTCTCGTGACATGGTCACTTTTGAAAAAAAAAGGTGTGTGAGTGAGTCAACAAATTTCCCGGGAGATCAAGCAATCAATTAGGGATTCTCGGACGAACGAATCCGGTCAATCGCGTTCAACGTCACTGACGTTGAAAACTAAAGGCCCCGACTGCAAGGCCCCTACGAGCGATCCTAGGGTAGGCGTGCCATAGGCCTCAACCCCTATTGACAGGTGGTAGAACCAAATAAAAACACTTGGACCTTTTATCTCTCGCTCGAATCAAAAAGAACAGTAATCCATCGACTAGACTGGATCGATTAGCGTTTCCCGAAGCATCATGGACGATGATGATCATCCGACTCGACCTACGACGGCGGCAACAACATTATCATCATCAACAACAACAGGTCTCTCAGTCAGATTCTTTTCATAATCATCTTTGTAAGGAAAATGCGAAAGCTAATCCTGAAATGACATTGAGAATGAGGAACTCTGTGTTTCAAGGTTGTCCAGATCTGCTGATTCTAATTCGTTGGCTCACCTAACATGATGATAATTTTGTTTTTTTGAAGGATTCGTCCCTTGCGCAAAATCATAAAATCATTGTCCAGCTTATTTTTCTTATAGCAAATTGAAGGGGGTAGAAATGGCTAGGAACTAGGAAGGCCTTTAAGCATTCCCACATTCCCAATTCACGTTTATCGGCTTGGGAAGGTCAGATTTTTTGGGCAATAAAGAACTTGATTTATTTTCTTCCGTTACGTAGAAAGTCCGGTGATGAACTCCACCCCTGAATCGCCGACTCAAAACTCGTTATCCATATTGGCTAATCGCTCCAGTGCTGATACTCACCATGATGAGCCTACCGACGAAGCCGATCCCGATTCACGAGTGGATGAAGACGATGAGGATGATAATAGTGACCTCTTGAGCCCGAGTCGTCCATCGCAGTCTCTAAATCTCCGCTTGGATGAATCGTTCAGTCAATCCATCGAAGAAATCGGCCCCGATGAAAAATCTTCGACCAATTCACCTCATCCGACCACCACGCTCAGCCACGTTTTACAACCGCAAGATCCACCGGATGAAACCGTCGAGGATGAAGATTTATTTGATGAAGGCATAGTGCCTGCGGAATTAGTCGTGGGATCCACGCCCACGGGGACAGAAAAACGGCCATTGGATGTGGAAGGCGGAACGGATGAAAGTCCCGAGAATCGGCCCCGAAAAGCCGGTCGATGGACCGAGTCTTCGGTGGAACTGGAGATGGCATCGGCGAATAATGATTCTAGTATCTCGGTCCTCGAACAATCCAATCAATCTGGGAATGAATCGGTCGTTATCTTGAACAATTCACCCGCTCCAAATCCAGATCAAGAAAAGAAACCACCGCTAAAATTAAGGCAATTGACAATATCGGCAGAAGATCGGCTTCGGGATCTCGATTCGGATCCGATTTTCGCCCATGTGGCTGCCCAGACTTCATCCGTTTCGGATTCAATGAAAGAGAGGTCACCCCTGAAACTGAGGCAATTAACCATCTCGTCTGAAGACCGCCACGGGGATCTCGATTCCGACCCAATATTCACCAAAGTAGCTCCCAAGACTTCTTCCGAGTCCGAAGCCATCAACAGCCTCGAAAGCGAGGAATCGACTCCTAGAGGGAAATCTTCTTATCAGACCCAAAGTGCGGTTGGCGATGATGAAGCCTCATCTTCTTTGCATGGTTTACCTTCTGCTCCGTCAAGTCAAGTCAACACGCCCACTTCATATGAGCAATCTAACCGCTCAAGACAAGAAAGACCGGATTCCCGCAATTTGGCAGGGGGAGCTCAATCGGATCTTTCCGTGAGTCCGATAGACGCTGAACGAATGAAGGATCGGAAGGAGATGATCCGAAGTGCTCGAAAAGCCACCAGTACACCGGGTGTGCTTCGATCACCTCGTAAAAGACCCGCCCAACGAGCATTGCTCGCAGAGTCATCCGAAGACGAGAAAAAACACACGAAAGGAGATCGGAGAAAACCCAAAGCATCTTCTCCTAAAAAGGCAAAATCCGAAGCTGCCGTCGTTAGCTTCAAAGAGCCCCAGTCCAAACCCTCCGATGGCTATGCCATGTTGCTTGGACCTTTGACTAAAGAAGAACATGACGACATTATCTCTAGATTTCCAGGCAAGATGATATTTGAGCAACGTCTTGACGTAACCAAACCGGATGAGCAACTCAAGACTTTAAAGGAGCGAATTTCTAGCCCTGGGTTCGACATTGGACCCCTTCGTCGAGCGAGGATTTCTGATGTGACTCAAATCAGTGTTCACTCGCATTCAAGTTCGACTTCGGCCGCTTCATCTACGGGTTATTCGGCTGATGTGTCTAGTGGGATATCATCCTCGAGTGGTAGTGATGTGCGAAGTAAACGGGATCGTTTGTCAACCATGCCGGAAATGGACATTGAGCCTCACAATGTCATAGCTCCATTGCCCAAATCGAGTTTTTTGAGCAAGAAGAAAGATCTTCAAGCAAATTTGAATGAGGAAGTATCACAATCCCTTTCGAAAGTGTCTACTACGTCTTCAATCAATTCTCAGAGTATTCCGTTATCATTATCGCTACCTCCAACACCTGCTCTCAAACCGATACTGACTAAAAGCTTCTCGGAAGGAAATTCCAGTGGATCACTTCATCTCTACGCGGATTGTCCCGTGTTTGCCAAGTTCGTGGAAAGAATGACTTTGATCAATTTTTGGCCCGCCATCGTTGTCAAGCACGAAGAGGATGATTTGTGGAGAGTTCAATTTACGGACAAGGTCGAAAAGATCCTCAAACTTCAAGATCTCATTCCCGCTGTTTCCTTGGTTAAAGGACACGAAGTGAACGTGTTCTTAGACGATAAGAACCGTGGAAGCTACCAAATCGGGAAAGTGGCCTCGTTTGCCGATCAAACCAATGGTGTTTCTTATTTAATCGAATTTGAAAATGCGAGTGACGATGAGACCATCGAGGAAACTCGACTCGTCTCGTATGATAAGATATTTCTTAACACGGATCAAACCAAGATCATTCAAAAAGCCTTGGGCGGACCTTGGACGGCTTCTACTGCTTCTTCCACTGGAGCCGAAATTAGTTTGGATAACATCGTGGACTCTGGACGAAGACGAGGAGCAAAAGTTGGCTCGTTATTGGCATCGCCTTTATCTACGCTAAATCGGACCCCAAATCGTACTCCTAGGGGCCGAAAGCGAGGCGGTGTTCACGTTGAAACGAGTGCAGTTGACACTGAAGTGGAGGATTCAGCTAAAAAATCCATCACAACGACTGTCAAGAGGAAGAGCACAAGTAAGACTTTTTTTCTTATCTTTTTCTAAACTTAATTTTCTTATTCGTAATCGTTCCGAATTCATGAAGTAACCCGCATCTTTATAGAACGGCCCTGGTTTTCTTCCCCAAATCCTAGCTCACTTATCTAGTACCTTTTCAGGAAGACGAATTTTGCAAACTACTGATGAGGAGACCAATGATGAGGCCAATGGTTCCGAAACAGTTCGTTCGACCAACGGAAAAAGTTTAGCTCTCTTCAAGGGAATGAAATTCATCTTGACCCAAGGAACCAAGACTTCCAATGATAACTACGATACCGAAACAGACGAAACCAGCGACTTGGATCGTTCAAGAAACGACATCGAAGAACACTTTGATCGATTAGAAATTGCCGAACTTATTCGGCAACATGGTGGGACCGTGCTCAAAACATTTCCAGGGGCTCAACAAAGCATTCCCAATGAGTTACACGTCATTTCCGACCGTGAATGTCGCACTATGACGTATCTTTTGAGTGTGGCTTATGGGTTTCCCAGGATAAACTACAGATGGATCTCTGATAGTGTTCGAGAACGAGACAAATTACCCATCAAGCACTACACATTACCCGTGGGGATCAGTTGCGAGGGTGGACGAGTGATCGAGAGCCATTCATCTACTCAGACTGAGCTTTTTAAAGGTTTGACCGTACTTGTGGCTTCAACAAGTACCCAATTTCGTGATGATTGGAAGCCATTGTTAACCCGATGTGGTGCCAATGTGTATAGTCGAGCCAAAGGTAAGATCGATGCTAAGCTTTCCAAGCTTGATGTGGTGGTTACTGAACCTCCAGAACCCATCACTTTGATTGCTGATGCCAAAAGTAAGAACATTCCTGTGGTGACAACTGAATGGGTGATCCAATCTCTCATTAACGGCCGTTTGATGAACCAGGTAGATTTTTTGGCGTAAACGGAACCAAATGAGATGTTGAAAATGATTAAGTACCTGTTTTTTTTAAAGAATAACACAATAAAACTTTGAGTATTAGTCGAAATGATTATGCAATACAGGAAAACAACAGGACTAGAACATGTTACACTTGGACAAGAAAGTAATTGCGTGGTTGAAAGCGCCTCCTTTTCGCTTGTAAATATGATATGGTTGCACCATTTTGTGCACGGAGGCGCAACCAATGAATTCAGAAGAGATTCCAGATTGACTCGCTGGTTCACACACTTCACTTCTGGATGGACACGGTTGTTGCAGCACTTCGTGTTCGTTTTAATTTCTTCGACTAGAGTTTTGCAGTCAGTGGAAAAGGTACTACTTTCCCTTTTAACCTTTGACACTTTTGATACACCACAATGAATCCATGTTGTCATTTGCATAACGTTCCAAATCATATCGTGACAGTTCCGCACGGATTACTTGATTTATTGACTAAGTAAATGAGTGAGTGGGTGAGATCAGTAGTACTGAGTCCATGGAAACGTGGTCGTATATTTTGGTAAACGCTGGGTTGAAGGCGTGACTTTTGTAGACATGAAATGACGACTCTTTTCCAATTGGATCATTTGAGTGTTGGCGTGTTGGTAGATCTTATTTTGATTTCTTTTAAGATAAGGAATATACTGTTGAGGTCTCCTTTTGGGCTTGGGTTCGAAAAAGTCATAGACTGGAAAAGTTTCGGATTGGTCATAGTCCACGTCCGAATCACTGAATTCTGTTTCGGTGATCGAATCTGCACCATGGGCAAAGTTCTCGACCGTTTTGGTAAGTGCACTCTTAATTCGGTCGAACAAAGAGGATTCTTGGGATGGATCTGCATTTTGAATTTTCATCACGATTTGCTGCCTCCTAGAACTCACCGCTTCAGATGGAACCGAACGGATTGTTGAAATCGCCGGTACCGACGAATAAGGTCTGACAAAAGGATTAAGGAAATATCTCTTGAGATACATTTTTTTGTTAATATTATCATTATTTGAACTTACGGTCCCGGAGAGTTGGCTACAAAATTGTATTGGGAGTTTTGGAAATCGGGCGCGAGAGAGCCGTGAAAGTGTCGAGGATAGCTACTAGCTGCGGTAGACGAGATGCCGTTATCGTAAGGGTCGTAGCCGTGGAGATCGTAGTTGAAAGTGACATCCTGCCGCTGAACATTCTTCAGATTCGGCTTCTTGATTTGAGGGAGAAATCCTAAGGGATCTTTTTTCCATTCTTCCACTTTGTACTTGACTTCCTCTGGCGGAGGCAAGTTCTTTAAAGCAATGAATCCTAAGAAAAACGAAGGAGCTTAGTTTTTGGGGATATGATTATCTCTATTTGAAAAGTTATTTGTCACAAAAAAAACTTGTGCAAGACTTGTTTGAAAATCTTGTTTATCTCTAATTTGACTCACTAACTGTGGTGTTTGAAATTTCACTAGAAATAAACTGCATCTTTTGACAACCTTCTATCCTCTAAAAATCATTACGAATTAGCAGAAAAAGTTCAAACCTTGCATAAACGTGAATAATTAATTACCATAAACATGCGACCTTGCTTCTGTTGCGTAGACTACGTACGTACAGGGTTGTTTTAAATTAGAGTCCCAAAATTTTTAATGGTAAATCATGAGAAAAGGAGACGATAAAGTTAACACAAGGTCTCAAAAACTTCTACAGTACAGGTGTAAACCTAACACCTTGTTTTCGTCGTCTCATGAACTTTTGCAGTCTAATGGATTACAGCAATCTTAGTCCTTCCAATGGGCGCTCAAAATAAGGATGCTTTTTGGAGAATAGAGCGCCCGTACCTTAGGTTGGGGAGTCGTTCTTGAAAACAAATTCGCAGTTTTCCAACAAGTCCAGGATTTTCAAAAATACTTTGCCAGAGAATATCTAAAACTGTTTCCTTCAATTGTTTTTTGTACAATTTAATCACAAACGTAATGTGACACGAATGATTCTTGATTTAGTAAGTGACTCTAATTCGTGACAACCCTGTATATCAATTTTCAACTTAATCCGACATTGGAGTCCGACATCTCTCAAAGCTCACTACATTATCAAAAGAGCCCATTTCAGATCATTTTTACCATTTTACCACAAATGGGCGACCTCATCCATTTTGCGCTTCCTTCAGTGCATGGCTTTGAGAAGGTATGTATTGCTTTTAACTCCGAAATTCGATTGAGCTAAACAACTGAACCATGTATAGTTTACTAAAAACGAGCTAGGATTCTTTTTTTTTTTTAGAAAAAATCATTGGAAATAAAAATTTTAGTGCTAGCACTGTCGTCCAGAAAATTCAGTGGTTCTTGCTGAGGCTTCTAATGCGTACTACTTGTTCTAAACAAGAAGCACTGGAATCATGGAGGGGGAGGCTAGCAATGAGAATGATTTCCAGTAAGAACAATTCAATAACGTTCTTCTGCAAATGAGACCTTGTAAATGTGGACAAGAATACGTATTTCAGTTTTCAGCTCAATCGAACGTCGGAGACAAAAGTTATGCTCACTCAAAGTTCAGTGCAAATCCTACCGAGAATGAATGAACCAGCCCTTTTGTGGTAATCGTTTTACCACAAAAGGGCGAGTTCATTCTTTCTATGCTCTCTTCAGTACATAAGTTTGAGAAGGCATAACTTTTCACTCCGGCATTCGATTGGGCTGAAATTTAAAATACGTGTTCTTCTGAATGCAAGCCAGGTCTCATTTGCAGAAGAACGCAAATAGTTTGTTTCTGCTGGAAATCATAATTCTCATTGCTGGCCTCCCACTCCACGATTTCCGTGCTTCTTGTTCTAAAAAACAAAACTGCAATTTCGGCCCAAAAAGGAACTTTACTTGCCTTAATGAAATAATATTGGAAAACTTCACCTTAATCAAGACAGTGAGATTAAGTTTGTTGGACCAAGAAGCACTGGAAACTGGAGTGGGAGGCTAACGGTGAGAATTATGATTTCCAAAAGGCTTGTTTCAATTGCGTTCTTCTGCAAATGAGACCTGGGAAGAACACGTATTTCAAATTTCAGCCAAATCGAATGCCGGAGTGAAAAGTTAAGCCTTCTCAAACTTATGTACTGAAGAGAGCATAGAATGAATGAACTCGCTTTTTTGAGGTAAAACGATTACCACAAAAGGGCTAGCTCATTCATTCTCGGTAGGATTTGCACTGAACTTTGAATGAGCATAACTTTTGTCTCCGACGTTCGATTGAGCTGAAAATTGAAATACGTATTCTTGTCAAAATAGGCAAGGTCTCATTTGCAGAAGAACGTAATTGAACTGTTCCTACTGGAAATCATAATTCCTCTCGTTGGCCTCCCAGTCCAGGGAAATTCAGTGGTTCTTGGTTGGACAAACCCAGAGGGGAGCAAAAATATGCTAAGCAAGCCAATCTTCACTTAACGCCTATTAACTTACCACTAGCTGCCAGAAATATTGTGCCAAGAGCGAGTAACCCCGTTGCGTTGTAATTGTTGTAGAGGTTTTCCAAAAACGTAGCTCCCAACAATGGTCCCGAAAATAGAGTCCCTGGGGCGTTCACATTGGCCGAATAGAATCCAGCATCGTTGAGTGCATTAGTTTTCGAGCACTCCAAAATAGCGAACAACACCCCCACCCAAAACGCAAGGGTAT
Source organism: Tigriopus japonicus (assembly GCA_010645155.1). Classification (NCBI taxonomy): domain Eukaryota; kingdom Metazoa; phylum Arthropoda; class Copepoda; order Harpacticoida; family Harpacticidae; genus Tigriopus; species Tigriopus japonicus. The sequence goes on along the minus strand of CM021320.1, from coordinate 2,179,261 downwards.
GGGCCTCCATTCTATTGCTCCACTTAACAACTCCTGGCTTACATGCTCATTGTGACTTGAATGTTGAACGTAGGATGTTTTCGTTCCTATTTTTCACTCCTTGATCTTCAAAATGCATTCACGAACTGATACGATCATCCAGTTCGTCGTGAAACCAAATGTTGCAACAACAATGATGATGATCCGTTGGTCGTCGGTCAACCGCGCATGCGGATGAAGAAACCATCGACCACTTCTAGGCTTCACCCGCTTAGAAACTGACTGAATTCATCGTGCGTTTTGATGTGACATCACTCACTGAACCCGAGACGGTTACCTTGTTTTTACGTAAGCGAGGAAATGAGAGCTAGAGAAAAGTTGTAGGAAATAGACCCTCGCAATTAAACGAGCCAAGCATGAAAACCATTGGTAGAATTAATTGGAGCGAAGGGAGACGAGACATGAAGAGTTGAGCAATGAGTTGTTTGACAAATATGAAGTATGGACGACCGAAAGGTCATTAAAAATGTATCCAGAAAATGAATTGAGTGACAGATAGCCATGACGTTTCAAGTAACAAGGTTATTTGCACTTCATGAAGCCCTTCTAAAAACATGACTAACCTTGTCTCACCTTCATTGACCCGACATATTTTTACATGGGAAATCTTTTGTCAGTTACCAACTTGTAGCATGCTTATCAATTATTAAATAGACTCAAAGTAAGTATGTATTTTCCTATTTCTTTTATTTCTTTTTTTCTTCAGTGCTCTTGGACTTGAAAAACGAGTCGGGATCAGCCGGTGAGATCCCTTGTTGTTCGGCCCAAACTACGAGATCGCGTTTCATAGCATAAGCATCTTCTCCATCCGCGTAATATTTGGGTTCGATTTCGCTGATTCTAAGCAAATAGAAGAGAAGAGAATGTTTTAAACTTTGAT
>CM021320.1:2164875-2178049 GCA_010645155.1 Tigriopus japonicus | reverse complement strand
GATCAGCTCCTACATATTCCCGCCGAAGACTAATGGGTAACAAATTGAACAATGAAGGAGCCCGATAAAGAAGAGACGAGGACTTCATTGATCGAACTAGCCTTGATTCCTTAGTATTTGGAGGTGCTCTCAGAACGCACGTAAAACCTCTACGATCGCTACAATTGATCTCAAAGCCTGGGTTAAGAGACAGCCCATGAACGCTTTTGAAAATATACAGTATCAGATACCTTTCATACCTTCTCTGAGTCCTGTACAGCCCTAACTTCTGGAGTCTCTCCCAATACGAGAGCTCTCTCCTTCCTGTGATGTTCCTAGTGAAACATCGTTGGACCTGCTCGACCTTTTACAAACCAGCCGAACTCATTGGAGCCCAAGAGGGTGTGGCATATTCAAGATGAGGACAATCGACTTGTACAGAGTTGGCATCGTAATACTATCTCTGGACTTGAAAGTGCGATAGATCTAGCCACATGTTTGAAATGCCTTCCCCACTTTCAACTGGATATGCTCATCAAACTTTCCATCATCTTGGACGACAACTCCCAAATCTCTCATGGACGATACCAGCTCAATATCACAACCTCCATTGTCTTTGAGTGGAACATCGAATTTTGGCGTCCCATACGTCATTGTGCGGAATTTCATCCCGTTCAATGCCATATTACTCTGCCCAACCCAAGAGTAGACTTTCTTCAAGTCCTTAACTAAACCTTTTGAGTCCTGACCATTCCTTCCACAAACTAATTTTGTGTCATCATTATATGAAGAAATACTGGCTTTTGTTCTAAACTTCTGGAGAGGAGCAACAAAGAGAATAAACTGGAGCGGACCTAAAATTGAACCTTGCGGAACACCTGACTTGACATCATACATGCCACTAAAAGATCCTTCAATTTCAACTATTTGCTTCCTTTTGCTCATGAAACTATCAATCCAATTCAGAACCTTACCCTGGATCCCAAACTCTCCAAGTTGATCGAGCAAATGACCATGATCTACCTTATGAAAGGCCTTGGCAAAGTCAAGATAGACTACATCAACTGACTCGTGACTTTCAAGCCCCTCAATGATCTGCTCGATATGGTCAACCAATTGGGTGACTGTACTAAAATGGGCTTGAAATCCATGCTGCCCTGGGGGAATGATATCATGGGCTTCCAAATACTCAACAAGCTTGGACTTCATGATCTTCTCAAAGACCTTTGCAATACTGGAAGTCAGAGAAATGGGCCTATAATTACTAGGGAGTGACTTAACTCCGCCAGCATGCTTAAAGACAAATATTTGAAAATTTACTTTGCCGAAAGTCTTAAATGTATTGAGAGCACTGCTCAGCAATACAAATTCAGAAATCAATTTCTAAAATCTATTGTCAAGTGCCTTTTTCGGCATTCTCGAAGGACCTAACAGGATGGTTGTTGTATCAATTTAGACAAACGTCAAAATAGATTTAAGTATTTTTTAGGTAGACACATCCATAAGACTACTTGAGATTTGAGTAGAAAAACTGTTCAAACAATTATCTTTAAGCATGTTTTAAGTGACCATGTATCGATTTTTGGCCAGTAACCTAAGTAACCGAATTCAAATATTGTATTGGTATTGTATTCACACCTCAAAACTAGTCTCAAAAGTTTTTGGAATTTGCAAATGACTTCTCCCGCTCAAAGAGCCACCGTCAAGCTAAATCGATTCTAACCCTCTATCCTAAATCATCTAACATGTACTCGGTACTGAACTTTCAATGCAGTTCACGTATGACCCATGAGTCCGATCTAGTTGGATATTGTACCCACATCCATCTATTCTTCGCCATCCTTATGAAAAGAAATACATTCCGTTGATGGGTTTGACTTACTGAAATAGAAGTGCGGTCTTGTAGAGATTGAGAGCGGCCCGATTACTCTTGCGCACGTGCAATGACACGTACTTGGCGTTGAAGGTCTCAACCATGGCTCTTGCCGTCTGATCCATGAGCTTTTGAGCCAGACCCAATCGACGATGAGACCGTTTGACGGCCAAAGATGTGATATGACCGTGAGGCTCATCGGCCCCGCCCACCGTGCCTTCGGTCTCCTCCTCCATTTTGGCCAGGACGTAGCCCACGATGGCCCCGGTGGCCGGTTCTTCGGCCACAAAACTAATCTGCGGCCAAGACAGCCCGTGATACATGTAGTATTTCATTTGATAGTTTTCCGGTAGACACAACAAATTGCAATGTTGCATGTTCATCAAATCTTCGGTCTGGAAAAACGGGAGAAATCATGATGGATGGAGTCGAAAATGGATAGTCTAAATCGCAGAGGAGATTTACCTTGGCACATCGGATATTCATAGTGATGGGTGGGCGGATTTGGGACGGGACTAAATCAAAACTAGGAGGGCCTGCTCAAATTCACGACTCAATAAGAGAATCCTACATTCACAATTCACACAACATGGAATGGAGTAAACATTGCTTCTCAGGGCGATGACATGTCGTGATTCTGCCGAACAGAGGATATTTGTTTAGAAATAGTTATGTTTGTGAGGAAATGTACTTGTGGTCTTAGACATATAAAAAAGGTTTTTGCTTTTTCATAGCCTGCCAATTTTGTTTGAATGTTTTTTAAATGTAAATTTTACATTTAATAAATTTCCCGATTTACCCAGTATGGTCACGCGTAAAAACAGCCCAAAATCAGCGGACGCTCTTAAATCATGAGACAGCCTCTTGAAAGTCAGGCTGAACCGGCTGGGTTGGTTGATTTCCCGGGATTTCTGTGTTTATCAGCGAGTCGGGCGAGAGCTCACGGTTGAACCAGGGTGAGAACAAAAGAGAGCTGACTTCTTTTCTCGTTACTAAAACATTACCTTGGTTATCAGAATCGATGATGTTTAACTTCAAATTTTGACAAAAAAAAACAAAAAAAAAATTCAAATGAATAACAATTTTTAAGTTCAAAATTGCGTTAATGTTTCTCAAATTAGATTGACAGCAAAAGATGAAGCTAAATGTTCGAAATAACCGGTCACCCTGATATTTGTTTCTCACGATTGAGTAACAAACTTGGCCAAAGTGAATTTCCACCTTTTCAAGATCAATTCGAGACCGAAGGGTTGAAATCGCGTGGATTCGACGGTTTATTCCGAGGATTCGTCCCCTGAACGGCTATCATGGATTTCCTGGAATACGCCGACGTGTCTTGCGAGCATCGGGGATCGATGGTAAGTTGAATGTGTCGTGAAATCATTCATTCCACTCAAAAGCGAATAATACTCTGAACGTTTGTGTGACTGCGCTTTCAGCAATCTGGCAAGTTGAAACTGACCGACGAGAAGGTTCAGTTCAAGCCGCACGCCAAATCGGGCAAATCCGACTTGATTCCGCCCGATCAAATCGAAGTGGTCAATTGGCAACGCTTGGCCGGATCTTGGGGCATCCGCATATTCACCAAGGACGGCCTTTTGCATCGATTCGCCGGATTCAAAGAGGCGGTGAGTCCATAGTTTTGGCTGCGTCATTTTCAAACCTTCACCGATTAGTGGGCCTTCTACGAATTCTACGGGAGAAACTTCCCGCTTAATTACTTACAAGCAACCGATTTTGGTCAGCAAATGAGACATATATCTTTTTGGGGGTTCAAAATCATCGCGAGGACTAGTTTATTCCCTTTCTCCAGGATTATTTAGTGAGCTCTGAAAGAGCAATATCATTGACTCTCAATCTTTAACTCGCATGTTCATTCGCGTTGGAAATTGAAATGTGGCTTTTTTGCGCATATGCCATCACAATGAAAGGAAAATTAGTCGAGTTGATGTGGCTTTGAGGTTAACGCCCACCAATTCTAATTTCACATAATTAGGAGAACCGAGTAAAAGTGGGTGCAAGGGTCCACAAACACACCATCACTTAGATGTGGGGTCACGAGAATAGTAATATGGCAGGCTCTTGGAGACCCGTCGCCAATTTTACTATATCTACAGTTGTGATGGACCGAAAGCGCTTTCGGCCGAAATTTCGGTTTCGGTTATGCCAACCGAAAGCGGACATGCACTATAAAGGATTGAGTTTGACAACAAAATCGAAAAAAAATTGTCCAAAAACGTCTGAAATTCAAGTTTCCCGATTTTTCTAAGTTTGCGACTACCCAACATCAAACGCATGAGCAATTTAATTTTTGAGGTGGATTTTGCACTTATGCAATTTTGTAGTCAGCTGCTTTCGATTTCGATTAAGCCCTCTTTGGGCCGAAATTTTCGGGTTCAGTTATGAGCCCTTTCGGTCCATCACTAATCTACAGAGTATGTTAATTATTTTACATGTCAGAGTGCAGAATTTAGTGAAGATATTAAGCCATGATTTGGACTTTCTAAAAGTTTTTATTCTTCTATTTTTTTTAGGAAAGAGAGCGCTTGGCCAAGTTTTTCACGCAGTATTACAAATTAGATCTGTTGGATCGCGAGTTGAGTGTCAAGGGTTGGAATTGGGGCGCGGCCAACTTCAATGGATCTGCTTTGAGCTTTGAGGTGGGCAAAAGCGATTCCTACGAGATTCCTCTTGCCTACGTGAACCAATGTAATCACGGCAAAAATGAGGTCACCCTTGAATTTCACCACGTAAGTACTGATATTTCATTGACGTGCATATGTCTTAAATGCCATACTTAAACAAAACTTTTTTAGCCATCATAAATGCAAGCACGTCAATTTGTCGGATTTTGTGCTTTTTAGAACGACGATGCCCCGGTAATGTTGTGTGAGATGCGCTTCCATATTCCGGCGTCCGAGTTGGCTGGCGATGACCCCGTGGAAGCTTTCAAGGAGCAGGTACTCAACAAGGCCTCTGTGGTGACCACATCGGGCGATGCCATCGCTATTTTCCGCGAAATCCATTGTCTGTCGCCTCGCGGTCGATATGACGTCAAGATCTTTCCTTCTCATATCCATTTGCACGGAAAGACCTTCGATTACAAGATCTCCTCGACCAGTGTGATGCGTTTGTTTCTTCTTCCTCACAAGGATCAACGACAAATGTATTTTGCCGTTAATTGTGATCCACCCATCAAGCAAGGTCAGACGCGCTATCACTATCTGGTGCTTAATTTTAAACAAGAGGACGAATCTGAAATCGAACTTCCCTTTACTGACGAAGAGCTCCAAGAGAAATACGACGGCAAACTAGAGCGAGAACTCAACGGACCCACTTACGAAATTTTGTCGAAAATTCTCAAAGCCTTGACCAACAAGAAAGTGATTGTACCCGGTAACTTTTTGGGACATTCGGGCACGCCAGCCATTTCTTGCTCGCACAAAGCCGCTTCGGGATTTTTGTACCCGTTAGAAAGAGGATTTATTTTCGTGTACAAGCCACCCATTTACATTCGTTACGACGAAGTTCGTTCCGTGAGCTTTGAGCGAAGCGGCGGATCCACTCGTTCTTTTGATATCTCCGTAGATGCGGGAAGTGATATCATGTACACGTTCTCGTCCATCGAAAAAGGAGAATACTCCCGTTTGTACGACTACCTCAAGGACAAGAAAGTGAAACTCAAGACCTCTGGCAAGGTCGGTGAAAAGAGTGGCCTCAACTTTGATGACGAGACCATTGATCACAACTTGGAGAAGGTCAAGGCCGATGCCCAAGAGTTCAGTAGTGGTGACGATAGCATGTCTTCGGATGATTCCGACTTCAATCCAGACAACTTGGAAGCCCTCTCTGCCAAAGAAGAATACGACTCCGAACCTTCAACAACATCTGGAGATAGTTCATCGGGCGATGAGCAAGGTGAAGTAGCGGATAAACGGCGAGAAGAGAGGAAGAAGCGCAAAGAAGAGAAACGAGGAAAGCGAGAAAAGAAGTCCGTTTCGAGTGGAGGCGGAGAGAAGAAGAAAAGGAAGCAGACTCGAACCAAATTGCCCGGAGAGCCCAAACGAAATCAATCGGCTTATTTCTTGTGGATGAATGCGAATCGAGAACGCGTCAAAGAGGAAAATCCTTCCTTGAATCTCACCGAGTTGGGCAAGAAGTTTGGCGAGATCTGGAAAACCATGGAGGATAAATCGGTGAGTTTTCTGTACTAAACTGCCTTCCCGCGAGCTTTTGCTAAATTTGCATGTCTTTTTTTTCGTCGTATTTCAGGAATGGGATAAAAAGGCGGCTGAAGACAAGAAACGCTACGATGACGAACTAGCCAAATGGAAAGCGGAGGGTGGAAACGAATTGCTTGCCAATCAGAAAAAGGAACGACGAAAAGAAAAGCGGGCGGCCAAGGCTGGAACTGCCAAACCGGGAAGCAAGTCAAGTTCAAAGCCCAAATCATCCTCGGCTGCAGCTTCGTCAGCCACTTCTCCTGCCAAACCACCTGGAGGATTCAAGAGTAAAGAGTTCATTGAAGACTCGGATTCGTCGTCGGACGCTGGTGATTAGACTACGACACATTTCTCCAACAGAATGACAAGAATCGATTGATCGACCACAATTGAAGTCTCTGAAGGCTATGGTGGTTCGTGTCGTGGGTTTGTACTAAAACTGAAACGTTTCCATGAATACTACTTATAAAAATGATATGAGCCTATCTGTGCATAGTTTTGTATTCACTGACTGTAAATCGACCACAATGTATAACCATTAGGCGTCCTGAAATAGGATGAACATTTCAATGCGAATACCACGCTACCAAATATTCCAGTCCTTCAATGCTTAATTTATTGATAAGCACCCGCAACGCCGAACACGTCGTCTGAACGGAAAGCACCTCACCATTTCGATAGTACACAAAGGCCAATCATTCTTTCGCAGCTCTCTGTTCATCGGTTCCTCAACGAGTTAGTTGTGAGTGCATTAGAAAATAGGCACCTTAATTCAAAAGAACAACCAGACAAGTCGTTCGTTGTCATAGTCAATGCCCTGAAAGCCATTTCGACGAGCTCGCCTTTTCGATGAGAGGTTGTGCAATAGAAAAAGGCTTGCCTTGAATTACTCAAAGTGTAGCAGATTACACCTTTCAAAGAAGCGGAAGGCTCTCTTGAAGTTAGTCGAAACCGATCGAAGGACTGTCTTCATTTTCTTGGTCGTCAGCCATAACTACGATTAATGCCATGGTGAGCCAGGATCAAGGCACATTTCTTGATTTCAAAAATTCCACCTTTGGAGACACGTTTGTCAATTTATCAATCGTTTGTCCGGAAAATGAACGGGATTTCTCACAAGTGGGTGCGAAATATCAGGAAGCCTTTGGTGTGTCTGTGGAGAAAACTTATCTTAAGGATTCAATTCCCATGAGCGTGGATTACAAAGGGTATGTGAATAATCGAGCAATTTTTCTCAGTTAATCACTTTCGTTTTGTCCGCTATGAATAGAAACGATTGTTTTGTCAATCTATTGGTGGAGGGTTTGCAAGCCGCACGCAAATATGATGTGTGTATTAGTTTAACTGGAACCTCTGGGACGATCTATGGACCCCATTGCGAAATGATAAGAACCATTCCCACCATACCCAATGGTAGTCCGTGCAAACATAATTTCTACATACGAATTTGCGAAATAACATTGATAAATCTTTTTCAAGAAACTATTTCCATTAACATGGAGGGCGTGGCCTTGATCGTACTAACAGCTTTGGGATTACTTTTCGCTCTGATGGCTTGCGTGTTCCATGAAAAGTTCATAGGCCAAAGTATGAGTGACTGCCATAGTTATGCGACCAAATGTTGGAGAAGAGGGCAAGACAAGGTCGCTAATTCTCGGAAAAAGACCCAAGAACCACAACAACCGACAAGTGAGACACCAAACGCCCCCCAAAATGTTCAACCAAGTCCGAAGGGAAACAAACCACTTGCAAATGGGACATGTGGTCCAAAGCCCAATGAGACCGACGATGACGAGGCCATCCGAAAGTTCTTGGCAGAAAGACCGCGATTACTTAAACAGTCTACAGTACTTGATCCTCAAGATGATCTAAACATACGAGAAGTTCTCCACGCTCGACCCGGATTAATGAGGCAAATGAGACCGCACAAAGATGTTCCTTCCCATGAGACCGGATCATTCTATAACCAAGGATTTCAAGATGAATACACTCGATTCCCTTCGGTTCCAGGAAGATCCTCATCTTGGTCAAGAGAGGTTCAATTGTTTCCTGACTTTCACTTCGAGTCTGGACAAAGGAGACAACCATCGGCACGTTTCAGTCGATATCCACCTGAATTATCGTTTCAGGGTCGTCGAAACTTCAGTTTCCCCGACGAGACCAATCGTCGGTTTTCTTCCCATAATGACCCGATTCGATCGGAATTCGATGACGTTTCGTTTTATGAGAGAAGAAGAAAAGTTCGGTTTTAATGCCTTTTAGTATCTTAGAACTTACAAAGCCAATGTTTAATGGTCGCAAACTTGTCTGTTTTGCTACGAAGAGGGCTTAACATTTTCAGGCCAATCGAGAGTTTCGATGAATTCTTCTTTACTGAATTCCAAGACCTTTAAGGCCTCCAAGTGAAGCTAAAAAGAAAATTAAGCCAAGTTTACAATTTAGTTCTTGATATGAAGAAATACTTGCTTCGCTCTTACTCGTTGTTGCTTCAAAACGTGAATGAGCTCGGATTGCTTTCGAATTGCTTTGAACAAAGTCTTGATCTGCGTATCTTTCTCTCCGAGTCGTTGCAGCGATTCCTTTTGTTCTTTCTTTGCCGACTCTTGACAATCCTGAAATATGAATGGGATTCGTAACTTGTTATTTGCTTGAAAATCCTATTCATAATACTTTGAGCTGATATTCCAAATCTTGGTTCACGGCCGATAAACGTCTGATCTCTAAGGAGAGCTTCTCGGTTTGGCATTTGGATTTCGAGTCGGCCTCTTTGGCAGCTTGAATTTCTTTTTGGAGGCCTTGATTTTGGCGCTGAAGTTCCGAGATTTCAGTGGAAGCTAGTTTCAGAGCCTGATCTTGAGATGCTTGAGCAGATTTGTGCGCCTCCACTTGATTGGAGCTCAAATTCCGCAATTCTTTGCGACAGTTTTCCAACTCTTTCCTTAATTTAGCGTTTTCTTCGTTCTAATGGACGAGAAATCTAATCTTGAAATTTCTCCCCAAAACATAAAAAAGGAATAAAATCAACCCCCGTAAAACGTACCCTAGATTTCAGTTCGATTATGGTTTGAGCATAAATATCTGGGTCTTTGCCGGTCTTGGTTTGGGATTGGGATAAGTGGCCTTTTTTGGCTCGTAATTCAACTTTGATGGGAATCTTAGACCGAGTGATGTCGATGATGGAGCCTGATTGCGAAATTGGACCTTCTTCAGAGAGAGCAGAGGCTCGTCGTCGATCTAAATCCGCGTTTTTGCGTCGCAATTCTAATTCTTGAGTCTCCCAGTCGGAACTCATTTTGCCGGTGCAAAGTAAAATAAAGGACTCGGTTCAGCGATCTAAGGCTGATCAGAGGAATTCCGACATCGATCAAACATCTCAAGGTACACCCCTCACGTGAATTACCTCACCTCTATCTTTCTCTGCCTTTGTCTCTATATTTTTCAGTGAAGAAAATCAGACAAGAACTGAACCAAGATTGTTTGCCACCATAAGTGAGATTGTCTGATTTTTTTTTTCAGTGAAAAGATGGGTCAAAATAAGTAGGTCAAAAGACAGAAAAGCTGGGGTAAGGGAAAAGGCCTCGAAAAAAATCCTAGTGAGAATATGACAAATCTCATATTAGGCCAGAAATAAACCATGGAGGCTAGAAGAAGAAAAGAAATGTTATTGTAAAAATATGGGCAAATATATTAAGGCCACAAAAGGAGGACAATAAATGTTTCCATCAAAATGCAAAATCTCCTCAGGCCCAAGAAATGATTCTTGGAATTTGAAAAATTTCCTTGAGAGACCAGAAATCAATCAAGATTGCTCGAAAGAGAGGGCAGGAATTGTTCCTCTCACATGCCAAATGTCACCTTGAGGCCAGAAATCAGACCAAATGGATGCTAGAATTAAAGGGAAGAAATTTTACTCAGAATGCCAAATGCTATCGTAAGACCAGAAGACTGTCAAATTAGAAAAAAAAAAAAATATTGGTACAGGCGGGAAAAAGATTATAAGCGTTACTTTGAAAATGCCAATTTGATACTAATTGCAATAAAAGATACTTATCTTATTCGTTATTCCTGGCTTCTTCCTTTATATTTTTTTCATAAGTGGTCCTAGACTATTTGATAAGCTACCTTCTTACCTGCGGGTAATATATCAGTGTGCCAACAAAAGTTTCAAAGTGGACCTGGATCACTTTCTTCAAACAATTCCAGACCAACCAACAGTCCACTTAAAACATGCTTAAAACGTTTTTTTGAACATTTTCTGCTACTCAATTCTGAAGTATTCTTATGGGTGCGTCTACCTAAAATGTTGTCGAATTCCACTCAGCCGCCGGTCTAAATTAATGCAACGACCATCTTGGTTGGTCCTTCGAGATTGCTGAACAAAATGGTCGTTGAAAATAGATCCGCGAAATACATTTCTGAAATACTTTAGAACTACATTGCTCTTAGTACATTTAAGACAGGTTAAAGTAAATTTTCAAACATTTTTTATTGTTTTAAGTAACTTTATAGAGCTTTGGCCCGTGACCTAATTAATTAAATGTTAAAATGATAAAAAAGGTCAGGGTTGTGGATAAAGAGATATTAGTGCATGTGGTTATTGGTGCACTATGAATGCACAAATGAGTAAAACCTGTTTGTATTCATTCAGTCACTTTAATATCAAAAGGTTGGGGGAGTTTTAATTAAGGAGGGATCAAAATTTGTCGTTTCAATCATTATATTGGGCGAAGAATTTTCAAACCAAAAGCAACCTTCCACTCTCCAAGCCAGTGGACATCATCCAAGAGGCTTGTAAAAATAGGGGGTCAAAATCTCGCAAATGGTTTAGGTTTCTCTTGGCTGGTTCAAATACTGTTAAATCTAGAGCGCTAAAATAAAATTTTATTATAGCGCTCTAGTTAAATCTCTGTTTTTACTACAATTGGTATTTTACTTGCGACTCCCCTAAACAAAGTAAAAAATTAAGTTTGCCGTCAGGTGGGCTGCTCAAAAAGCTTTAATAAAACGAAAAAACTGCATCAAACTGCAAAAACATGCAACAAAATGCAAGGAGTGCAAACAGTTGAGGAACGCATGGACAAAATTGATTTTTTTTCACAAAGACTCTTGTAAAAAACAGTTAACTTAAGGAATCAAAGAAGAGGCAAAAGTATTTCAAATTTCAACCATCATCAACGTTAATGTATCCAAAGAAATTAGGGCCCATTAAGACCATCAAACATTCTTAGATCTTGATTTTTCATTTGAAGTTTGTCAAGTTTTTGGTTATTGTAAATTTATTTATTTTTTTTTTTTTTTGATTGTGGGTGCTAGGGTCGGAGGTTTGAGCCTCGCCCGGCCAGCGAAGCCAGCCATCACATCTTCCAAATCATTTCCGATAGGCAATCTCGTGTCCGATATCAGATTGGTTCTCCGTCTGTGGGTGTGGATTAGCGTCTAAAAGTTTCCCTGAGAAAGGTCGGGGAGGAGAATCGAACCTGGGACCTCTCTCACTACATGAAACTGCGCTAACCACGACACCACGTCTCCTCCCAAACGGTGATTGATGTCGTTGAAGTAAAATTTTGAGTTTAAGTCTGAAACGCTTGCACTTAGAAATTGATTTTTTAACACTTCACTACTAATGATTAGGGCCCGGAAAAATATTTGCAAAAAAGCGACAAAATATCCATTATATATTTTCTTGAAAAGGCCAACATATTTGGAAAAAGCCCGATATTTAAGAAATATTTTTTGGCAAGACCATTATTTGGTATTTTTGTCTTTGTGCACCCATTTTCCAAATTTGTTTCTGGTGAATTTGATGTATTTGGCCGTTTTTGGAGGCCTATTTGAATGTAATTGATTCAAAAATACAATTTTCAGTTTTCCTCAATAAATGGTGCAGTTTATTTTCGTGTTTGACAGCAGTTTTGGTTTAGAATGTCAAATTTCAGGACAAATGCCATTTTGTAGAGGTTTTTGTATTTTGCGTTCATTTTTGGTAAGCCCTATTGAGCATTGTTCGTTCATTTATTTCCTCAATTTTGCTTGAAATATTTTTTTTGACTCAAATATTCGAGAAAATGTTTATTTTTTTCCATGAAAAAGCCAAAATATTTTAAAAAAATCGAGGAAAAACCGATAAATATTTTAAAAATATTTTATATTTCAAAAAAATTCTTTTCGGGCCCTACTAATGAATAATACTACTATCTACTAATCTACCACGAAACACCAGAGCAAGGATCGGCAACCATTTTTAGGCCAGGGCCCATCAAACAGACATTGGTAGGTCCAAGGGCCCACAAATTAACGATCAAAGAGCTTTGGGCCTACAATCACAGTACTATGAATAGCTCATGGGCCCACTATTTTGAACTTTCCTCAAAGCGCCTGGGCCTACCAATGACCACCCTTGGGCCCTCAGGTGGGCCACGGCCCTGCGGTGGCCGACCCCTGTACTAGGGAGTCTTCAAAATACAATAGGCGCTAAAATGGCGCATCTTCAACAAAAACGGCGCTTTAGTGCCAAGCATTATGGTCACACTAGCTGTAGCTAGTAGCTAGTACTAGTGATGGGAGGCAAACAGGAGCTTGGGCAAGCGGTCCGGTACAGTACCTTGGACTTGCCGAAACTTGGGTCTACTTGGGTGCCTGTACAAGTATTTTTCCCACCTTACAGGTTTGCCAAATTTGCTAGGAATGAAGACTAAACCTTCGGCATCAGAATTTCAATTAACCAGAAAGTTTCAGCGAAATAGGGCCCATGCCCTTGTTAGGATGGATTTTTAGATGAAAATACACAATTCAAAGCTTTTGTATCGAGAAATGCAAAAGCTTTTGAGAATATTTCAAAAAAAAAAGAGTTGGCATTTTACTTTTTCATGCCGGCAACTCTGAGTGAACGAGATTGTTCTGGAAGTGTGACTTCTAAATCTCGGTCTTGATTAGCCTCAAAAGTGCATTCATGTGTGGCCTAGAACCGAAACAAAAACAACAACATGGTTTTGCAAATGCTATCCAAATTGAAATATTTTTTTGTATCACTTCCACTATTTATTGCTAAATTATTAAGGTCAAAAGATCATCGATAATGCAACTTGACATTTTTTCTTCT
>CM021320.1:1966326-2156585 GCA_010645155.1 Tigriopus japonicus | reverse complement strand
AATTACAGCCTTTTGCTGACCTTCAAGACCATCACACGGCTCGCCTATTCGTTCTCGTACACTTTATCCATATCTTGTTTCCACGCAGGTCGTTCATATTCAAGGTACATCCCTTCAGGTAAGAGTTTACCGTTATTTCGCAAGCGAAGGTGAATAGAAAAGATATTTTTCTTAAACGTAGTTAAGAAAACACGAATATTTCTTCTGCATTGATATGGTGCACACTTTTGCGTTTTTGAGTGCCTATGTTACAAAATGAAGTGCGGTGTCTTCTTTTTTTGATTTGTGCCCTAGTAATGTACTTACTCGTTTTCCCGCGACTTTTGAAGAGCAATTTGAAGTCTGATGTCATCGGACTTCGACTTGTTCTCCTCCTGCTCGGCTTCTTCACGGGACATGGCCAAAGCCAATTGGAGCTGGAGTTCCTCTTCACCTGCTGTTTGAGGCCGAGCAGCCTCGATTTCCGGATTGGCCGACTCATATTCACTAGTATCACCCTGATGCCTTCGATGGGCCTCCAATCGTTGTTGGTTATGAGTATACTGCAATGGGAAATGGAAATTCAATTTGGGATAAAAATTTCTGAAAAGGTCAAGATTTGATTCTACCTTTTACCCATATACAAGAAACAATTTCTGAACTACAGACACTCAGACACTAGAAGTCTCTAGGGTCCCTAGTCTGGATGTACTTGTCATCAACTTATTTGTGCTTGTTATGTTAAAAGCTCGTTACTGTGTGCACCCTTTTTCTAAGAACGGGGCTTATCAATATGTGATGGAGGAAGTTGACCTCTAACTGAATAGATTTCACGTTAACTAGAAATGATGTACATGATCAAAAAGAAACTTTTTTCTGCAAAGTACTAATCAGAAATACCTGAGAAGAACACCTTTTGATAACTATTCTGGAGTCGTCAGAATTTAATAATGCTCAAGTTGTTTCCATACGGAACCATCTTTGGTGTGTTTGTAAACTAAAATGTACTCACTACGGTGTCGTTGCCTATGCCTGCTGCCGACTGTGCAAACCGTTCCTTAGCTTTCAAGGCTCGGACACGCTCATTCCTGAGTCGCTCATCGTCTTTGAGAAGGGCAACCAACGCCTTGGCCTTTTCTCTGACGTTGATCCCCTGATCCTTATTATCATCTAAGTATTGGAAATCCTTCAGAGTTTGGATGGCAAAGATGTTCTCTTTACACTGCTGAGCAACCTGAAACGTGTCCGAAATAGAAATAGAGGGCGATGAATGGGAAATTGGTGTGATCTAGCCTCAGCTCACTTACCTTTTCACTTCCAGTTTTTATGAGATATTCTAAAAGCACCAATGATTTATAAACATGTCGCCAGTTTTTGCCATGGTCGTTCAAGCGTTTCCACACCATTTGCATGATTTCTGAGAAGGCGACCACATTGTAAGTGAGATCCGCGATTTCGGACATCATGGTGGACGAGGGTCCCCAAGGGTCGTTTGATGTGGCCTCACGGACTTTGACCTGTCAAATAAACATGTCTCCATGATGAAATACCACCAACAAGTACTCCCCTTGAGACTCGCACGATCAGATGGTCACTAACCTGGGCATCCGTGTAATTATGGGCCACATTTTTGATGTTCCGCCTCAAGCCAGAAATATTGACGGCCATTTCCAGCGTATCCTTTTGCACGACGACTCGTTCCGGAGTCGGGTCTTGTGTGGGATTGAAAGTCAAGGCCGATGGACCTCGGGAAGAGTCGACAGCAAGTTTTCCACGTGGCTGAGGGCTTGGACGACGACGACGACGACGGCGAATCGATTGTCGCAATCTGGAACGATATCGGGCATCAAGTCGGAGGAACTAGGGAGCTCCAGTCGCAATCAAAAAATGGAACAAAGGAAGACCTTGAAGGCCAATAGGCCTGAATCTTGACGTGGAGGGCGTTTGATTAAGAAACCTTACAAAAATGCTTTGAGAGCTGTTGGTATCGAGATGGGAAGAAACATTTTCGGGGTTAAGCGCGTGCGCGTATTTTTTTCTTTTTTTTTGACAAATTAATGTGTCCTCACGTACAAATGCAAAGACTAACTGAGCCGAATGATTGAAAAACTTGATTTTGAATCTCGAACATACCTATCCATGATCCCGTCGATTGTTTTCAACGATCTTTCAACAACCCACGAAAGCGTATGCGGAAAATCCAATCATACCCCACCAAGCCTATTACTTTATGATGACCTCATTTCAATGACGTTTAGAAGTATTTCTTTGTGATTCAGAAGTGACAATAATAATTTCAACGTCAATAATAGTCGAAACCAGTTTCCGTTTGGCCAAAGTACCAAAGTACTCGCTCAAGTGCGTTACCCCGACCTCTCAGTCGTTGCCACATCAATGGACATACGCGGACAAAGTTTCTCAAAAACAGAAACTAGAAAGTTCACTCCGATTGAACGATGATGATTAGCTTGCAGTTCAAAACCAATGGCTTAACGACCATTTGACTGAGAAACACTGGAACCAGTTTAAACCGAACAAATGCGCGACAGTTTGCCAGGTTTCAAGATCAAATGTCCAAAACTAATGCTAGTCAATGCAAGAAGAATCACAAAAACATCAATCCGCACTGAAAAGCTATTGAGATTCACCCAAACGACAGGCCCATTTCAATGCCAGTTCAGGATGAGCACGGGCAACTGCAAGAACTGAATCGCTTCCACGAGGAACTTGCCGTGAATCAAAGAATGCTCAACAGCTTTCAGCCTACCTCTACCCAACCCAACCCATCCCAAGCCACCCATGAATGATCACAGGCGAGATAACAAACATCGTTCGAGATAAGATAGAGGCGGCTTTATCACCTTAGTCTCAACTATCAGTCAGCATGGTTCAGCATGGTTCCGCAAGTCTCCTCCACCTTCCTTCCATTTTTTAATACATGAAGAGCTTCTTTCACCTGAAACACCCGATTGAGACCCGCCTTGAATGATTGATTCACCGGGATCCACGGGCCACCGGAGACCTAGGGGGCGTGTCTCAATGTCTTCCGAGAAATCTCCCTCGATGATTCACTTCTTCGGCCCTTTCCGCAAATCG
The DNA here is from genome assembly GCA_010645155.1 of Tigriopus japonicus. Taxonomy (NCBI): domain Eukaryota; kingdom Metazoa; phylum Arthropoda; class Copepoda; order Harpacticoida; family Harpacticidae; genus Tigriopus; species Tigriopus japonicus. Next base: position 2,153,510 of record CM021320.1, on the reverse strand, counting down.
CGTTGAAGGAAGGATCGGAAAAAACCGGAACTTTATCGATCAAATCCAATTGGAATCTCGGGCCAATCATCGGCCGAAATGAAGGTTGATCGAGCGAAATCTGCCTCGGCCGACCCTCTGCGGGTAAATATCACGGCTCGTACGCAATTCAGGTCAACGATGATTCGACGAAAGAACGAGAGACAGAAGGAACGAAGGGAGACTCCCGTTTTTTGTGTGTGTCTCTTCTTGTCACAGATTCCGTGACCGTCTGTCTGTCTGTCTGAGAGTGTGTCTTTCAGTAGGCTTGGCCGTGTGGGAACGAGTCCGTGGAGGACGTGTCGGACGGAATGAGTGGTTTTTCGATCTCAAGTCTGCTTGAAGATGTCGGGCCTGCCGGTATTTCGCTTGGTTGGTTGGTCTTTGGCTTTTAGCACGGGTCAGGTCGGCGTTTTTCCGTGGGGTTGGCCTCGGCCATTGGCCACTGTTGGCCCAGGAAGCAGGTACTAGATGGAGAACGCAGAGACATGGCTAGAGTACTTGGTTTTTTTTGAAGTGTGGAAGACGAGAGATCCAAGTCATATGAGTTAAAGTTGAGGAGGACTTGAAGCTCTTTAAGAGTAGTTGATGGTGTTCAAATCCCCAAAATTGAATGGGATACATCTTTTGTTGTTTGACCTTCATTTCACTTGACCGGTTACTTCTTATGGTAAGGAAGCTCATTGGGAAATGCTAAGCTGGTTTGTTCTTTATCATAGGACAAGAGGTACGCTAACCATTGTGTAGTTATTTTTCCAAGCAAAAGATTCTGTCTGTTAACTGTCTTTTTTCTCATGTGCTTCGTGGCTTGCTGGTTTTTTCCTGAAGTTTCATACCATGTGTATTGTTGTTAGTGTTGAGCTGACATTTATTTCCCTTGAGCTTCTTAAACTTTGGGAATCTCATTCGAATTTGTGATTTGTGCATTGCTACATTTTTTTCATTTAGTGTTATTTTTGGATTGCATTTTTTTGCATTGCTATTAATCATCCTTTTTGAAGGGGGCATAAATGGTTATTTTCGATAATTGTTATTACAGGATCCTCTTGTGATTTCCTTTTGATAATATTCCTTGTATTTTCAGCTGAGTCAATGGTTCAAATGATTTAGTAATGTGTTAAAGGCGGATTGTCATCCGTTTTCTCCTCAAGCAATGCTCAGTTAGTCAATACCGATTAAGAATATGTTCAAACTTGTTTTGGGGACAAGACAAAGTCGGTTCTGCTTGGATTTTGCAATCCTAGGAGCGCTTCATTCCCTAATATGAAAAAAGTCTACTGAGGTCAAATTTTGAAAAAATGATTTTCAAACCTCCCCGAAATTTAACACCTCAGGGTCTGATCACAACCATAAAAACACTCTTGGAAAGTTGCTGTTGTGCTTGTGCTAATTTTAAAACATAATTTAAACTTTACCACCAACCCAGAAGGGAATCCCCTTGAGCATTAAAAAGATATAAAAGAGTTTACACTTAGTTTATACTTAGCCCTTTGGCCAAACCATTTCGAGAATTTCTTTCTTTTCAACCGGAGGCTGACTTCTTGTATGGGTAAAGACTTTGGCACTCTAAAGCATATTTAAAGTACTCTAAAACCTCTAGAACGATTTAACTCTTAAAAAAGTTAAGTGTTAGACGATTCTAGTCTTGTCTGTGGAATATTCAGTGCCTCCAAAATAAATGCTACAAAAATTGCAGAAAATGTTGAACACTGCTAAATGGAAAGGACAATGCGATTTGTTACTGGAAACAATGGGGAATACTTAAGGTTGCTTCAAGTGAGCGTTTTAAATCTTACCGCTAGCGGTAAAACAGGGCCGTTGGCTGTGCTGAGTTGGCCAGCCCATTTTGGCGAATCCAAGTTTTTCGCATTTAAGCGTCCATTTGATGATTCTAGGTCCCTGGAGACGATTGATACTTCACATAAAGATGCCCAGGCAGGATTTGGGTCAATAATACGCAAAATTTATTTTTAGGGTAATTGAATTAAAAGCAATTAAGCAAGCCTAGCGTTGTTGCAAAAAGTGGACTTGACATTGATCCAGATAAAAATTCAAAGATGCTAAATTGTTCAGTGGATTCCAAAGGATAAAATTTATTTCTTTGATATGTTGCCCATACAAAGAAATGAAATAGTTTTTTATGTTTCTTTTTGGTAATTACGATTTTTTATATTTCATTTTCTAGCAAATAATTTTTGCGTATTGTTGACCCAAATCCAGCCTAGGCATCTTCACGTGAAATATCCATCGTCTCCAGAGACCTAGAATCATCAAATGGACGCTTAAATGCGAAAAACTTGGATTCGCCAAAATGGGCTGGCCAACTCAGCACAGCCAACGGCCCTGTTTTACCGCTAGCGGTAAGATTTAAAACGCTCACTTGAAGCAACCTTAAGTATTCCCCATTTCGTTTCCTTTTTTGAAAAAGGAAATAAGTGATAGTTTTAACAAATGATCCCTCAACTTTTAGTTGTTATAATTCAGGTCGGGTATTTACATTGAACAAAGTGCACCGTGAATCACTGAGCACGGAACTATATCGTAATCCTCCTTTACGGAGATTCACCTTACACTCGAGGTTGTAAAATTCTTGTATTGTGTTCCAAAGGCAATGTATTTCAGAGATTTTTGTCATTTTTGGGCACACGATCTGATGTGTCGAGTGCTCTATCAAAAAAAAACGCAAAAATAAATCTTGGCCAATTAAAAGTCAGTTAGTCAAAAGTGTATCCTTGTATTTAGTTCAAAATATCATTTTTGTTGTTGCATTCATCGTCTCTTAAATTTGTGTGATCCAACTTAAGATACATCCATATCAAGGTCTTTCGCCGATACTTTCTATCCTTGGCCGTTTTTACGCAAAGGTTGCACCCAAGGGCAATTGGTGGAGACTCTGGTCAGACAGGTTTGACAAAATCATGTCACGTCTCAGCAGCACTTGGGCATGGCCCTTAGCTCGAAGTGACCGGGAAATGTGTCTCCCAAAACGGATCGAAAGACCCATCCGCCAAAAATTGATAATAAAACATTTCACCAATCATTTTAAACCGTACAAAACTTTTACAAAATCCATCAATTAGCCTCTTTTCAGTTTAACCTTAGAGTTAGTTAAATATGTCCTCATATCCGGCCCTTGAGCCCCTACAAAAAGAAAAAACCTTTTAGCCAAAAGTCTGTCAAAAATGAAAGTATCTTCAAGGCAGCCATACATATGAATCCGGCTGAAAAGGCTGAATGAGTCGTAGTTCCCAAGAAACAAAACACGAATCTGCGGTGCCTTTACACAATTCGGAAAGGCTTGCCAGTTTTACTCCTTATTACCAGAATACTGCAAATTCTCAAAATCAGAAGCCTGACATTTCCGCCTTCACTGAACCTTATACCAAGACAACTCGGCAAGCCTGATTTATTTCGACATTCGTCTCTCTCTGTTGTTCAGGGAGAGAGAGAGGCTTTTGTTCGTGGCACGCATGCACGCTCGCACGCACGCATGACTGGTGAATGCATCCTTTCTCGAGGCCGTTCGTTCGTTCGTTCCTTCGTGGTGGTGCGTGCTCGCTCCGTGGGCCCAATCTGAGCTCGGAGTGGCCTCGTTTCCGTCCGTTCCCTTTTGGGACGCGCTGTCCCTCTTAGGAGCCGGTTTCTTGCTAACCCGATCCAGTGACATTCATTCATGACAGATTAAGGCACGGATGGAGGGTTGAAACCACCCGGGAAAGCCCCTACCAAGACCGTCCCGCTTACATACATAAATACATGACATGAATCCAAGCTCAAAGTGGGATTGAGCTTTGAAGTCATGGCCGCTTTATCCACGCCCAGTCCGAATGCCACGGCCTCGCCTCCCGGGGCCGTGGCGAATAACGCGGCTGATCGCTTAAGACTAACCGAAGGTCCCAGTCACGATCCCAACCTGACCGTAACGCGGTTGAGGTTGGTGAGTGGCGAGGCCGGCGGACAAGTCTCACGTTTGAGGCAGAATTGGGCGGTCCATGAAGATGGCGCGTTGGCTGAGAGACTCCAATCTCAAGAATACCATCAACATTTATCCGGCAACAAGCAGCGCAATCATCAAATCCGGCAGGATTTTCCGCAGGCCCTCCAAGAGCAAACGCGGGAACGCGTTCAAGCCCAGATCGTTTATCAAGATCACATTCGGAAAGTACGGGAGCAAGAAGATCGCGATGCCGAGATCGCGCGACGCATGGCTTTGGAATGGGAGGCCAAAGAGCGCGAGCATCGCGCCTACGAAGCCACTCGAGACGAGATTTTCGCGCGTAGGATCCAGAACTTGGAAGCGAGCAAGCGCTCCGCCCCAGCCGCGGCCCAACAGCCTCGTAGCCCGGCCATTCGACCCACCAGCCGCACTCCGCCTTTGCCCGTTTTGTCTAATGGGGATGTACCTTACGCGTCTTCCGATATACCCGAAATTGCCCGACCTTCTCAGGGTGGAGTTGAACGGTTGTTGCACTATGAACGGGACCGTCCGCACCCCGAATCTTACCAATTAAAGATGGCTCGTCCGGCGCGGGTCACGCCTGAACCGTTGTACGCCAATAATCAGCCCGAACACTACGCCGTATCTAGTCCATACCCTTCTCCCGATGACGGTGAGTTGGGGGCGGTGGGGGGTGGACCCACTGGTGAAGCTCTGCGAGCCGGTAGCCTCTCACCCGAGTTGTTGGAGGCGGCTGGATTGAGTCAACGCGACGTGGCCCTGTCTCGACGAGCTGAAGAACAATTGGAACAAGAGCGAAAAGATCGGGAACTGGCCCGTTTACTCCAAGAGCAAATGAGTACGGAGGAAGTGAGCCTGGCTTCTCAGGATTCGGCCCGTGTCGCCAAAGATTTGGAGTTTGCTCGCCGAATTCAATTGAAAGAAAAGGAAAAACTTCGACGGGCCAAAGAGCGGTCACGATTGAAGAAACTTGAGCAACAGCAATCGCGTCAATTGGCTGAGGCCGACGATATCGTTTCCGAGTCTCGATCCCATAGTCGATTGTCCAAGCAAAGTCATACTAGTGATATTTTAAACGAATCCCACGTGTCCATTCCTCTTAGACGACCTTACATGAACCGCGCTGCCATCGATGATTACGACAGTGGTAGTAATAGTGAACCGCAATATGAAAACGTGGGCCTTCATGCTAGATTTAACTCCACTCATCCCCCTCACCAGCAGCAACAACAACAACAACAAAATCATCAACAGCAACGCCAACTCCCTCATCAACATTTTCCATCGCCCCAATCCAGACCGTCTTCCGGAATGAAGCAATCACCCGAGCTCAATGGCCCAGCCCCCCATGGCACATTTTCGTCGTCGGGAACATCCAGGGATTTGGATGATCCCGTACCTCCTTACATGCCCATGCAGCAATCTCAAAGCCGCAAGTCTTCGTCACTAGAAAAAAGAATTCTCAAAAAGAAGGAAAAGGAAGGATGTAAACAACAGTAATTACAACACCCTAAACAGGTTACGCAGCTTTTCACTGCCCCCTTCCCCAGATCTGACCGAGGTAAGACTGGCACCCGCTTGCCTTTTTATATGGACTCATTATTTACACCATCGTTGATTATTCATATTGAAAGCATTTCCGAGATTTTTATGCATACAGAGAAAGTATTAGATATACAATCAATGAGATTTCACGAACATTGGCAATAAAACTTAGACAATTGGACAAGCCTCGATTTGATCAATGATTCCCTTGTAGGATTTCCAAACTGACAAATTCATAAAACAAACCGTTCCCCCCGCTCGATGTTTTTGACTCTCCATGCGATTGATATCTCCCACACAAACATAAGGCCGGTTCTTTTTGATAGCAATGGCCCATTTGGAATGGTCATGATGCGTACTGAACTGAATTTTCGTCTGGAATTTCAACGCAATCGCGTCCACATTCTCCACTTCGTACTGGCTTTGACAACTCGAGTTAAGTCGACCGGGTCCATTGGGCCAAGTTTCGACCAAAAGCCCGCTTCGAAGGCCGGGAGCCACCATCGAGTCATATAAATCCTGGCCGTATTTGGTATATTTAGCAAAGCTAGCAAAGTAACTTTGACTATTGATCCCCGGAAACACGGCATAATGAGCGAAAGGAGCCACTCGATCATGCGCACCCCGGGCAAGTGCGGCCAAATCCGGATACACATCGCTCATCCAGGTAGGGAGATGAACGTCATAGATGAAGGGATCATGATATTGCAATTGACGACCGATGAGGTCGGCCGTCAGGTTCGTGCCCACCGTAACACATAAAAAGCTCTGCCCATACATTTGCCCGGTGTGTGGGTAAGCGTAACTGTGATTAGTAGAGGGAGCGGGCGGAAATTTGGGAACCGAGTGCACCAACCAAAATCCGGAGTCATGATCTAGGGCTAGAACGCCCTTGGTGTGGCCGTGCGTGAAGGAAGTTTGACCGGCGGGCGTCTCGTCATTGTACAACACGTGAAAGCGCTCCTTGTCTGGACTGCCGTACAACGAGCTCAAAGTTCGTCCGGGGGCGGATTGGGGATCACCAATGGACTTTGAGGACAAAGTCCAGCCTTGTTGCGGATGAGAGGATGATATGTAGGCGTAAGCCAAGCCGAGATGAAGCCAGGATGGCTCCGGAGAGCTATGAGAGGAGTGGGGAAATTTATAGAGGACGAACCACTCGACTGAGCGGCCGTTTTCATCCCGACATCCTAAATCCGAGGATGCCCACGTCATCGTTACATCGCGGAGAAGGAAAATCAGAAATAAACTGAGAAAAATATGATTTTGGAAAAGGAACATGATGTCAATCGTAATTCGGTAAACCTCGAAGCGTCAAATCAAGGAACACGAGCCGGACGAAATACGCAAGGACAGGGAACAAGAGTTCTCGCAACCTTTATAGTTAATGATGAAATTGTTCTTAATGACATAAATCACGTAAAACCGTCGAGCTCATCCAAGGGTCGACTGGGTCGTGTTCCCCGTAGACATAAGTTTCATAGTTCTATACAGAGGGCCTTTAGTCAGGCCTTAAATTATATCGTTTAGCTCTTTGTTCATTAATGTAATACGATATTTTAAACGCACGAACTCATGACCACATTTTAAGATCTAAATGTTGAAGTCCAACGGGCTCCTATGGGAAGAGCGAGGCTGTAACCGGTAATCACCGATGTCAAAGATAAGTGACGTCACATTTGACCAAATTTAAACCTAACCTAACCATACTTAAACCTAACCTAACTAAACCTAACCTAACCTAACTTAAACCTAACCTAACCTAATTTAAACCTACTTTAACTTCATTCAAACCTAACTTAACCTAAATTTAACCTGAGAGGTGTGACGTCACTCATCTTTGACATCGGTGATTAACGATTAGAGAGCGAGGCTCAAGGGCCTATGTATGGGCCTACTTTCTCGCGTTTGTTTATTGTTTTTGCATTCCGTGCCTGTCTTAAAACAGACGGGGAAAAGAAAAGGGTTTGGAGAAATTCTTTCAAAGGCGCAAATCCATTGATCCAAAAATAGTGATCAGAACACGTTCACAGAGCCCTTTGAAATCACAACCGCGCATCTTTAGTTATATATTTTCAAATTTTTCAATCCTTTGTTTTTATCTTTTCCCCCCGATCTCTTGACGGGCTATGAACGTTACATGGACTGAAAATCCACGTACATAGAAGCCACCGTACATAAACAAATCCAAGTGGACGGCAAAGTCAATCAGGGTTGCCAAAAAATACTAGACACGCCATTACTATTGGCACAATTTTCTTTAAATTATTATGTTTGGTATATGTACATGTTTCAAAATTTGATTTGCCAAGGGTGATATTATCTCCTAAAATGTAATGTTTTATGGAGGTTTTTGATATCCTATTTCAAGTCACTCAAATTCTAATGACTTTAGTAATGAATTTGCCTTACAAAACAAATAAAGTTTTTAGCAAACAACTTTAAACATGCCTTGATATTTCTTCCAGATTCTTTGCATTTAAGGCAGGATTGTGGATAAATTTTTAAACACTTTTCCTGACCAACTCACTATACAAGGGTTGTATAGATCTGCCAACAGTAACTCGTTGGTAGACCAAATATCATATAAACATTAAATGTAGAAATTATATTAATGATTAACTCTCTTTACAAGGAATCCCATTCCTTGTAGCAGTATTTAAATATCTGCCCCCCCCCAAAAAAAAAAATATATATATGAAATGGGAATAGTAAATGAAACCATATTTGAACAAATTTTTTGCTGAATGTATAATAAATCACAAACCCACAGATATATTCTATTCTCACAACCATTTTGGGATAGTAAAATCCCCTAAAAAGAGGGGCACAAAATCCTATTTGGCACCTCTAACACACTTCCAAACTGGCAAGACTACCATACCAGGTATATAGCTCCCCATGACATCATAACTCATTTACCATTTCCAGATACATAATGTTGCCAAGTTCAAGCATGGGTTAGGAGCTGAAATAGGTTTAGTCTTAATCTACCTACAATGAAGATCATGGAGAGAACTTGCATAATTATTGAATGAATAAAACAAAAATATTATTGCAATATTATTTCTGAAAGAAAAATGTGTTTCTACTAACTGTCATGTGTGTAGCATATTTTAGCAACCCTGATTGACTTTGCCCTTCATTTGGGTTTGTTTACGTACGTCGGCTCCTATGTACGTGGATTTTCAATCCATGTAACGTTCATATTGACGGGCTTTGTTCTCTCGTTCTGCGTCTCTCTTCTCCTGTCCGTTTGCTTGGCTTGGCTTGATCCTCGGCTGTCGTTGTTGTTGCTTTATCACAACTGGCCCGTTCTGGCCTCTTTTCCACAGCTTGGCTAGTGTCTAGTGTGCATGCGTGCTTGGCTTAAGTGTGGTCGCCATATAACACAACCGCCCCGAAATATCCGCACTTGAGACGGATACTTCCCATTGGACTCCCCTTGTGAGCCACTCCAACCCGTCGTCCGTGAATCCAGTCGAGCTGAACCCCGATTTGGGCACCGGAATCTACCGGGTAAGTGTTGAACGGGCCCGGCCTCAGTTTTGGGCCAATGAGACGCTTTCGTGTTAGGGATTGGTGCAATCGGAATGGAGATTGACGCTCCAGCCTCGGTATTGGCTGACTTGCGAACCAATTACCGGCCGATCAAACAATGCAAGTACGCAATGAGGCCTCTCATTAGTCACATTAGACCCGGCAAGGCCTAGCCCTGGGGGGGTTACACGCCCCATTAAGGACAGGAGACACGCCCACATTTAGATTCGGGTCATTTTGGGTCCAGTATGGGGAGGGCTACGCATGTACTTAGCCGTGATGGATTCTTAGCGCATGGAAAAAGTTCTCTAGCAAATTTTAAAAATAGTTTTATAATTCCGAACAAATGATGAAATCCACAACATTAACAAAAGAACCAACGGATGAGAGCTATGGCTTAACACTTGTAGGGAATGATTGTCTGCGGATTTGCACAACTTTTGAAAACGAGGCTCGTTGTACTCATTTCTCAGTCCAACGTCGAGTGTTCAGAGCATTCAAGATAATACGTTAATTAATATTTGCGTTGACTACCCCTGATTTACTCGTTGTCCGAGGATCAGCATCCACTTATACACAACGTTAAGTGGAGAGCGAGAAATGTCAATTTGGTTATGCTCCAATTACTTACTTAAAAATGATGATGTGCAGAATTATATAGGTTTGTTTAGGAAATTGATGGTCTTTAATTGTCCTAACGACTAATTGAAATTGCAATCGTTTGCAGATGATTCAAACCTCGCAAGGTCACCAGATCTTGCAGGCCCAAAATGGGCAGCAGATCTTGGTACAAACCCTCAACCAACCCGCCACCACCGTGTCCACCGGCCATGCCATTTCAGTGGCCACGAGTGAGGCCGGTATGCCCACATTCGCGGTCCAAGGCGCTAATGGTCTAGTTCTACAACAAGCCGGCCACCAGGTCATCCAGACGCCCGATGGCCAAACTCTTATCTATCAACCAGTCACGGTAAGTTTGAATTCTTAAAATGCCCTTTTTTCGGGTCGAAATTTTACCGTGTTCCTTCTATGCTCTACAGGCCGATGGCGGGGTGGTCCAACCCGCAATGCAGGCCCTCTCGCAAGGTGGACAGATCATTCAACTTCCTACCACTGCCACCATGACCCAACCCACAGCAGTCGTGGCCACTTCCGGTACAGCGGGTGTCACGAACGTGAGCTCAGCTAATGGGGGTGGGAATATTATCATGATGGTACCAGGTTCCAATGGTTCACCCTCATTACAGAGAATACCCTTACCCGGTGAGTAGGACTCTCTGACGATCAAAATTCTTGTTCCTCTTCTTCTTGCCCTAATTTTTAGCTGAAAAAAATCCTTTCATTTTTCTGCTTCGTGTCGTAGGAATACCGGAATCTACCGATCGGCTCAACAAATCTAATCTAATGACTTCGGACTCATAAATTGTCATTTGACCAAGGATCTTTTTCTTTCCTCAGGGCCGGAAATGTTGGAGGAGGAGCCCTTGTACGTTAACGCCAAGCAGTATCATCGCATTTTGAAACGAAGGCAAGCGCGAGCCAAACTTGAAGCCGAAGGCCGTATTCCGAAAGAGAGAAAGAAGTATCTTCACGAGTCTCGTCATCTTCACGCATTAAAACGTGTCCGAGGAGAAGGAGGCAAATTCAACTCGAACGAAGGGGACTGCGAGCCTCTCGAAAAGAAACCCGTGATAGACGACGGGCTCTCAAATGGGGGCTCTGGCCAATCCATGCACGTTCACCACCAGTATGGTGGAAATTCCGTTTTAAATAGTTTACACATGTCCTAAGCCCAATTGCCTCACGAATTTTATCTCCCGGGGGAAACCTTAAATAGATTGTATTTATTTCTCACACAACGCTCAAACCCAATTGTACCAATCCCGACGCGACCCAATGAACGGCCGTGATAGCTAGGTCCAACACTTTAAACACGGCAAAATACATCAAGGTCGTGGGGTATAAGAACAACAAAATGGTGAAAGCCAACGTTCCCACAAAAAGCTGATCCACATCATGATGGGACGTGTCCACGCGATCTCGCAGGGGATTGTACTTCTTACCCCGAAAAAGTCGCCATAAACTTTGCAGTGCATGAGTTTGGCTCAGAAACAAGCGTCGGGCATAAGTAAAGAAACAGTGCACGTGAAAAGTCACCAAATTGAACGTATCTTGCGCTACACTCATCTGCAACATGAAACCCGTATAACTTAACACGCCCATGACTCCACTGAGCGCTTGTGAGAGCAGGGGTGTGGCCAAGTATAGGAAAGTAACCCACAAATGGATATGGTAGAGAAAGAACTTGCCCAAGGCCGTGCTCAGCACGGAATTGAGTTTTAGACCGGCGGGGGCGTCCATGAGCCAATAAATCAAGCGTCTCAAGTACATGACCACGCCATCCATGGCCCCTATCACCAACTGAACCACTCTGGCGGAAGGCGACGGCGCCCAATAGACCCATAATAAAGTGGCGCACCCATACCCCAAAAGCGCATCCACGGCAAGCCAAAAGATCCATCGAGGGAGGAGGTTTTGATGGCGAGCCCGTAGAAATTGGCATTGTCTTTGAAGCAAATACGAACCGGTGAAAGTGAATTCCAGCGTTTCACGCCAGTCAAAACGCAATGGCCTCATCACTCTTCCGAAGGAGGGTTTGAATGGACTGGCATGAGATCGGACGGGCGTACCATAGTCTTTTTGAAGTTTTAGAACATTCGCCTTGCAAATCAAGCCTTATTATATGCTTTGATGTTATGATTCAGAATCTTTGTTGACAGAAATCAGGGTGATAAAAGATAAGTCAAGCATTTTTGGAAAAAATTGAGGGGGAAAATTACAAAGCAATTCTTACTTTTTAGTTGAAAAAATTCTAATCTCATTCGCTCAAAAAAAAACCGGAAAGGAAGAAAAACATCATCATTCGTTTTCAAATGGCAAACTTCAGTTTGATTGTTAGTCGTTAATCATTTTAAGTCAGATCTGAAAGTTCTTTATATTGATAGATTCCAAAAAATGAACCCCCCCCTCTTTAAGTTTTGACGGGAAACTTTTCAATCCTCGCTTTACTGAACTAATCATTCAAGTTATGAATAGAAACCTTGGCACATCGCTTTTTGCTCCCCGAAAAATCACGTTTGTCGCTACCCTGAACTTATTGACACGCCTGAAATCCAGGTCTAACTCCGGAACAATAAATAATTTAGTAATTACTCGAGCAATTACTCGGTGATTTGGTTCGTGCCACAAGTGACAAGATGAACCGTGCCCAACCCAACTCGAAATCCGGTCCTTCTGGAGCTCGAGGCGGATTTCGAGGCCCTAAAACCCGACTCAAACCTTCGGCGGCCTTTATGGCTGCCGCTCGACAAAACCAAACCGACACGCTCGTAATGGACGGTTCGGATTCTCAACCGACTTCCACTGGCTCCAAACCGTCTTTGTCGGGTCCTGGAGCCGGAGCCGTGTTTCAATCACCCGCCCCGAATACGCTCCACCCTCAAATGATGAAACAGGCGAGAGCTTCCGGTCAATTGAACCTTTCCGGACGCGGTTTGGTGAGCGTGCCCGAACAAGTCTGGCAACTTCAAGAGCCGCTTCCAGAGGAATCGGCTCGGGCCAAAAAGGGATTCAGCTTGGATCAGGTACTCGTACGTTTTTAAAAAGCGAGAAAAAAAGTTCAGAGAATTGAAAAGTTCAAAAGGCTGGTACTTCAAAAACCTTGCATTTCAAGTTTTACATTATTATTTTCCTCAACATTTTACGACTTTTGAAGACCAAGACGGCAGAAATGAGGAAATGTTGTGTTATTTTTTCAATCACTTCAATATATCACGTCAAGAGGCTGGATAAGTAAAGAAGTACTCAAAATTTGTCATCTAGTGATGCTCGTACCAAAATAACTATTTAACAATGCAAAGAATTCTCAAACCAAAAGTGACCCTCATCTCTTCAAACCGTCCAAAACCGACATTTGTAGGCACTATTCGCACTGTTTTGTCGTTTAACATGTTCAATTATAAAGTCTCAAAGGTTAATTTGATGTACAATACAGAGAAAGACCAAACCATGACAAAAAAATCTGAACAAAGTCTTTGCCCTGGCAGTTTAGGTTTAATTCAATTTTACCTATAGGTCAAAAATGTCCCAGATTTTTTCAAGTTTCCTTTTGATCAAGGAGCCTTGGCTCTGCTAATTCAGTTGTTATTGAATTCATGCTCTTTAATGCAACTCTCCTGAAAAGAGCTAAAAAAATAAGTCATGAATCATGACCTAAAAAAAACTCTAAAGCAAAGAAGCATAATTCTTGGATTGCAGGTGGATGAGGTGGAGCCTTGGTGGGAACAAGTCAATCTGACCAAGCTGATTTTGGCCTCCAATCAATTGACGCTTTTGCCGCCCAATTTGGGCGATTTGAACACATTAACTGTGTTGGATTTACACGACAATCTGCTTAAAGAGTTGCCTAATGAAATTGGATTGCTAACGTGTTTGAACAAGCTGAACGTGAGTCACAATCGTTTAAGTGGACTGCCTCCGGATTTTTTTAAACTTGGCTCGCTTCGGGATTTGAATCTAGCCAAAAATGAACTTCGTCACTTGAGTGAGGAGATAAGTCAACTGAACATGCTCCAAAAGCTGGATGTATCGTATAACGAAATGGCCTCTTTACCCTCGGGAATTGGGTACTTAACCAAGATCACGCATTTCAGTATGAGTGACAATCGGATCAAAGAATTGCCCTTAGAAATGTCCTTTCTGCGGGATCTAGTCAGTCTAGATGCTAATCGCAATCAACTAGTCACTCTTGGAGACTCACTCTCCGATTTGACCAAGCTAGAGCTCCTCTATATTGCCCATAATCAGATTCGAAGTTTTCCCAACCTCAAGAATTGCACCCATTTGAAAGAACTACACATGGGATTTAATGCAGTGAGCAGTCTTTCCCCCGAAGACTTCGAATGCATTCCCAACATTCATCTTATTGATTTAAGGGATAATAAGCTAAAAGAAGTCCCCAACGAGATTGTGAACTTGCAGTCACTCGAACGATTCGACGTTTCTAACAACGACTTGAACAACCTTCCCTTTACTTTGGGTACCTTGCCCAATTTGAAGTTGCTTTTAGTAGAGGGCAACCCAATCAAATCCATCCGTCGGGATATCATCCAACGGGGTACTTTGGGTCTTTTAAAGTACTTGCGATCTCGTCTAACGGAAGAAGAGCTCTCATCTCTTAGAGACAAGGGCAATGTCTCGCCAGTTCCATTGAGTGGCAGTCCACCTGTGCCAGATAAATATGCCATGAAATCGTCTCACGTCTTGAACATGACCAAGAAAGAAGTGAGTGTTTTACCTGACGAAGCCGTGGCCAACGCCAAGGAAGCCAACGTGACGGGGGTGGATTTGAGCAAAAACTTCTTCAAAGAAATCCCTTCCAATTTGAAGGAGCTAATGCCCAATGTGTACGAATTTAATATGAGTGCAAACCGTCTGGAATCATGCCCATCCTGGCTTGGCCTCATGGCTACCAATTTACAGTATCTAAATTTGGGCAACAATCGCCTCAGTGATCTACCCGCCGAACTCGCTCATTGTCAACAGCTACGAGAGTTGACTATTCCTTACAATAAGTTTACCCAAATTCCGTCCTGTGTTTACACACTCTCGAAACTGGAGACCCTTATCATGGAAGGTAATCAAGTATCCGAGATCGTCGTCGATGATCTGTCTAAACTGTCGCGATTGGCCATTTTGGATTTACAAAACAACAACGTGTCCCATGTTCCCCCAGAATTGGGACTCATGACCCAACTTCGAGCCCTCCAGTTGGAAGGAAACGGTTTTCGTGTGCCTCGGGCACAAATCTTGGTCCAAGGGACCGAAGCCATATTGAGTTATCTCCGAGATCGGATTCCAAAGTGATCGTTTAATTATCTGGAAAATTCATTCAAGTCAATGGGTTCAGGGGAGGGGCGTTTCTCAAAGTGTTTTTTCGGCAAACCAGCCTCATCGAAGGGACCAGCTGCCACTTGCAAGTGATACAAGTTAACCTTTAAGTCAAACGTGGTGATTGCCTCCGAATATGGATTGGGAATGTCGGTCACGGCTTCTCGCACGAAACTGCAGTAAAATGCACCATCTGTGATTGCTATTGTGCTCTCCAAAATCCCAAGACTGGGTTCGTCGAGGATTTTGGCGGATTTGGGGAAACCTCTCGTCCAGTATTGATCCACGTGATCTTCGTTGTTGAATGTGGAACACAAAACCACACTATCTTCACCCATTTTACCGTTCTCAGACAATCCCACAGCCAAATAATTGATGGTTGGGTCACTCACATTCCCGTACAATTCGAATTGATACGCATCCAAGTCCGTGATGTAAAGATACGTAGTCACGATGTCGCAAGACATGCTCTCCACACATAACTCAGGTGTTCCAAAACACCCTTTGGTTGTTCCACATCCATCGTAAAGCGTGTCCTGTGCCCAAATGCCTTCAGACATGAAGAAAAGGCAAAACAACGTTGAAACGGAGAATGACGGACTATGCATTTTGGACAATTCTTTGTCCACGACTATTCTTGATCATACAAAGAGCCAGAGTGTGGCCTAATTCTTCACGACATTCGTTTAAAGATAATCAATCCTATTTATTTGCATTAGTGATAACTTGAGTTCAAAACGTACTTTCATTTGAGCCCACTCTCGATTTGGAATGTGGTATGATCAAAGTGTTACTCAGTGACTCTAGCTTATTTCCTATAAGGTATCTAAAGTAAAGCGAACAAATGATTAAGCTAATCTTAATTTAGACCATGATGGCTTTATCGTCGTCTTCATCCTCACTATTAGCTCGTTTGAGCACGCGATTGGGTGATTTCGATCTGGCCACTAGATTACTCTCCGATTGGGACAAATGAAGGCGGTTTTCGGCCTTGGCCTTGTCTCGTCTTTTCACGCTTCTCACCGTGACTGGGCGAGGCGTGGCATGAACGGAATGGCTTCCATTTTGCAGGGCTGTTTGACTAGTGGTGTGTTGCATTGAATGGCGGACATCATAGGATATAATGTATGGCATGTAGGCCAGTTTCATGGACTCACTATCTCCGGGAGATCCCGCTCCAGAAGCCAAAATATGCTCCGGATCTCCTCCCTCTCCTTTCTGATGCTCATGAGCGAGTTTACTTTCATAGCGATCTCTGTTTCGTACTTGCTGAACACGTTTGATGCAAGCTATGAGGACAATTCCGGCAGAGAGTACGCAAAATGTGAGCGCGACCGACAAGGTCAAGATGAGATAGAGCTTGCACTCTGACTCGGTCAGCGGAATCACTGCCGAAGCTGAGGCCATTCCCAGGATTCCTGATTGAGATTCGGGATGAGCCGGATTTCCACCTCCATGAATGAGGTCATGAGGTAGTCTGATTTTGAGCTCGAGGTTTTCTTCCCATCTTTTAGTCTTGGCTTCTTCATCAATATCGAGTAGACTGGCGCTTCGAGCTGTGTCGGTCGAATTGTTTCCGGACACACTTCTACGGCGCCGTTTACCGTAACCAGCATCCGCATCTCTTCCGCATTTAGCCTGGAATAGAAGAAAGACTAAGTTGGGGGCTAAAAACAACAACAAAAAAATATGACATTTCCTATTCGTTCATGGCATTAGATGAAAAGTTGAGTAATTTCAGACATCTCCCGAAGCACAACCAGCATCAAAGGGAACTACACTCAAATGCACTGCACTGCCAATTACAGCATGGCCCACAGCGGAGAAACACATCGTTTCTCTGAGTTCCATCAGAAGTGTAATTGAAGATTGATGCTTTATCAGACCTCCTGGACTACCATTAAAGTTTGAGGTTGAATGGCAGGAAGAATCTACTCAGTTCTTAACCTTAGCCATTCTTTTCTTTTCGTTGCATATGGAATTAATTGGGAGTAAGAAAATTACGTCTTTCGTCTTTGGGAAATGTCTTTTAATTGGCGTAGATTCATCTTCTCACGTTGTCTCCGAGCGTCTTATCTGAAACCTATATTTTATAGTGAGCAGGATTCACGTACTATGCATGACAAAATCTTTTTTTTTCTGTTCCTGTCGGCTTATCTATTTGAACAACGGAATGACTTACACGTTGACCTTATTTTGCAAGAAAATTAGCAACAAAATTCGCTGAGGTGTTCCTTTCGAAATGTTATTGCAATTACGTAATTGTGATTGGAATTCTAATTGATATTACAATTACGTCAAAGGTTTGGCAACGTAGACTAATGAATTTGCAGATTTTCATAATCCGACCAATCGATCAGTGGCCTACTTAAGTATGAACTCTAAGTTAATGCCTCAATTTTGTATACTTCTTTTGTCTAAATTCCTGGTTGGAAAGTTTGTGAATTTAATCAATCACACGAAATTCAGGTTAGCTTGGAACTCAGCAGAGTATAGGATCAAAATCAATCCTCCCATAGTTATTACAATCAACCATTTGGCAACTAAATTATCAATTTCGGCACACCGTCGCTAATTCTCGAGAAAGGTAACTAGTATTAGTGGTAGTAGTAGTAGTCTCCAATTACCGGTGCGCAATCGATTTCCTCCACACAGGCCACCACTTTGGCACTGATCATAATGGCATCCCCGCTTTCCATATCTTGGAACATGAACACCCGAAAGTCGAAATTGTTAATGAGCCGATTCTCCGTGTCTCTCCACGGGTTAACTGGAGCTAAAACGCGATATGATGGATTTCGACACCCATCCTCCGTCACCAATCGAGCCGTGTTTCGCTCATCTCGCATGGGTTGACCCTTATGAACGCGATGGATGATCACATCCGTGATCTTGGCGTAATTCCAACCTGAAATTCAGTTCGCAACAAACCGATTCAGGTGATTGCTGTTCCCATTAAGTTAAGGGGGCTAATGACGACACATGCTTCTAAATCATGGCCTCCTTACCATCGCCTGCTCGAACGATACTTCGAAGTTGGACATTTTCTCCCAATTCGATCGTGCTTCCCGATTGGACACGGCTGGCAAACAAGTCGGTCCCGGCGAGGCGACGAAAAAGACCGATTTCGCTCAAGAAGTCGTGACCTCCACCCAAATATATGGTAGGCGAGCGTTGCTCCACACTGGAAGTAGAATCAAAGGAAAATCAAATCCGACCGACCGACCGTGAAGTCAACCGGGCCCTTTCAAAGAGCAACTAGCTAGCTATTTGGTCGACTTTTTGATCGAGGCGTTCAAATCACTGGACTATTGAGGTATCATTTGGTGGCCACGACGCGAACTTGGTCGGCTTAAAAGCTTCTCGTAGGCAAATAGTGAATTCCCAAAACGAAATGGATCTTCCTCGTATCTGACAAGATGCCAAAAACGTCGCCATTAGCGTGAGTGATGAGCTTTGGCAACAAAAGCTGGCTGCCTCACTCGGATGAACAAAGCTTCCAAAATATTCCAGGAAGTCGATTACCACGACCACAATAGACTAAATCAGGCTAAACTACAATGAGTTTGCATCTTACAGTACACATTAGTGATCCTCCCTGGCTCCCTCGTTCATATTTGTTAGAACATCTTAGTACAAGACGAAAAAGCTCGACTCACGCATTTTTTTGAAAGTTGATCACATTCCTACCCTCAACCGAGGGTTCCTGGGGTTTGCACTTGATCTCGATGACCTCGTCTTCGGGAAGTTTTAGTCCAGACATGATCGGGAATCGAACCAGCAGACACAACCATTTCTCGCCGTCCACTGAACAAGCTTTCACTCCACATTCCTCCAGTCGATTCAAATCGAGTGCAAAAACGCTGTTCAAATTGGTCTCAGTGATCAAGCATAAATCCTCGTCGGCTGTAGGTTTTGCCTCGAGAACAGGACTCGTGCCTTTCTGACCTTCAGGGGGTCGGAGAAAGGCCGTGAAGAGGTTGGAAGTGGGAGATTGCAAACAATGGATATCTGCGGAGAGATGAAGGACACCGATGCGATAATTATCAGCCATTTGGGAATCCCATTGAGAATAATCTATAATTTGGCACATGTTTACAACACATTTACGTTCAAGGACCGTGCACGTAGTACTACTTGTAGTTGAAATCGAAATAGTTCAACGTGTGTGTGACTCTCAAATTGATTGTTCGCTTTCAAGGAGTTGTGCTTAAAATAACCACGAGCCTGTGATTTGGGCGTAATATTCGGGAAGTTTCTGCCACTTTTTCTCAAGGTCCATCCCTCATAAGACCAGAAAGCTGCCAATGGATTGACTTCTCACACGTGATTTACGACTCTGTTCAATGCTCAGGATCAATCTACGAGAGTATCTCCAAATTTTTGTACTTTTGAACCCTCAAACTCTCGAATTCTCGAAACAATCATTCTGGCTTTTCTCTGACACCATCCATCCCCATGTTTGGCTCACGTTCTCTGGATTTGTCAAGAATTTGACTTGGTGGAAACCTTGTACAATGACCAATTAAGAAGTCCAGCCATACCTCGTTTTCATTCTCATGAAAGTCAATGCCAGGCATTTTTGAACGCTTCAGGTTCGATTCGAAATTCGATGGTCATGTGACATTCAAGGGAAATCTACATATATCCAATAGCTTAGTGTCGCTTCGATAATGGCATTTCGTTTTCATCCATTCTTTCATCACCCGAGGGAAGTTTTGCTAATCAAACATCAACCTCAACTTTGAGGAGGAGGACTCGAAAACAATGGTTTTATATCTGCTTTTCTCTCTCAGCCCACGCATGAAAATGGTGTCAACCGTTGTTTCATTTTCCCGTCTGCACTTTGCCGATCCAAATGGGAAACTGAGAGCTCACTGTCGATCCAAATCTGAGTGCATTCACGCAGTCGTGAAAGACATTAACTTATGCGTACCTGTCGCTTGAAAAACGGAGATCTCCATTTACGTATGGTACGTATGGTCGTTGTTGATCTATCATTATGCATGTCTTGAACTTTGACACCACTATCATCGCCACCTTAACCATTGCATATAGCATGCAAAAATCTTGCGTTTTATTTTTGGATTATCAAACCCTAGTGGCATGGGTGATGTGTATATTTAGTGATTCGATCGATAAAATCTTCGTAGGTTGGCTTTTTCTTTTAAAGATTTGAAAACTGCTACAATAAAGGCAATTATTATGTGGCGTGTGACTGTTGAAAAAGAAAGATGGTGCTCATGAGTCTCGCAAAGTTCTTTATTCATGACTAAAGCACAAAAACAGCCACAATTATGGCCAGAGGCTCATTGGAAATTCACTTCACATGAGGCCTTTCCAAGAGGAAACAAAGATCTCCCGTCCAACGTCCTACTTGCTCACTTCTCTTTAACTTTTGGCTAAAAAGATGCCTCCGGTGTTTCGACTTCTTTCTTGACTAGCCCGAGAAATCTTGCAATTTGACATAGGATAATGATAATGATGCTCGTGTTCAAAAGACAAATTATCTTCCATGGACGGATGCCCAATCAAGGGCTACCACATGATGTACCTAGTAAGTACACACTACTCTACCCTCCTTCCTGAGTGAAGGAGGAGGTCGTGCTTGCGCCCAACGGAGAATAATGCAAGTAATTACAGACAACCTCGTCAAAGTTCAGGATAAAACAACCCTGGGAGCCGGTAGGGGGGCAAAATTCATTATGTTGACCTCTTTAAGCTTTGGTTATGCACTCCGGTGAGGAATTGGTCGATTAGGAAACTATAATCATTTATTACCAAACATCGCTGTCCTGATCGACTTATGACGTTTTTGAACTTTTCCTTTTACAAGAACTTGAAAATATTTTTCATGAAACGTGGGATGGGAAATACACTGGAAAGACAAAAGAAATTGGTCCCCCGAAAAGAATATTTGGATTTAAAAATGTCCTTTGACCAAAATGCACTCAGATTGTTTTGACCAAGAACCAAGTGCCCAAGCCAACGAACCCAACTTGAAAATGATTTTGTCGTTCTCAGAATAGTTGGGTGATGCAAACAAGTCAAATAGAATACCGTAAATTCTTCGATTGATGCCGATCCAAGTCTTCATCCAAATCAAAGCAAGATCGAGATGAACGGTCTATCGCACATTGATCAGAGTGCAAATCCATTCATGCACTTCGAAAAGTTGCATGATACATATGTGTGTACGTACACATTGCCTGATCAGACACTTCGATCTCGGAACATATTGTCCATTTACATGGGAGAGAAATTCTGCATTTCCCACGAACATTGAAGATAAAGCGAATAAAATCATGAAAAAGGGGATTTCGTTCCCTCGACAGCCCCATCAAAATGATATTTTTGCATTATGCAGGCCATTGGAAAAAAGAACAGATATCTGGCTAGGTCCCAAATCCACTGGTTTCATTTTTTGAACTTTTTAATCAACCATATGGATCGCTAGCTCTTTCGATAGAAGAGAGTTAGTGTAACCGGGAAACGATTTGACATGTCGACTTTTCTGTTCGATCATAATCAAGCCGACTCGAAAAAGATCGATCAAAAGATCCGTTGGGTTTGATGCAAACACTCGAAGATAGTGAGATTTCATTGCTTTCAAGAGACTGAACACTATTCAGTGTGTGCTTGATTGGTTGTTTAGCACGCGATTGGATATTAATTAGCCCCGTGTGTGGAGGTGGATGGAAGTGCCTCCTCTTCCCGCATATTGTAAATTTTTTTATAGGGAAGGAAACGATAACGAGTTTGCATGAGATCTTGGGGGGGATTCATCTAAGCAAACTTTCTTGAAAATCTTAGGTGAAGTAACAATTAGGGATTTCCTTCATTATTTCAGACCAAAGACTTCATCCAAAACGTTCTGGGCTGACATCTCATGCACAATAGATGGCGCATATGATATATGAGCCACTCAAGAAGGCGCTATTTGAGCCACTTTCTACAAAACTTGAGTACACGAACCAACCACACCAACAACATTCATTGGCTGTTTTAGTTGAATGAGCATCGTGAACTTCGTGGCATGTATAAAAGATACTAAATCTACCACGCAAAGTACAGACAGCGGTGGTGATGGCCAAGATAATCGTAATGGTTGTCGTGAAATTCAAAACGGACCTGAGAAATATTACCTATACCATATAGAGCCCGCAACCGTAAGATTTCTGGGGGAATATATGACCAAGGATAATTAACCCTTGTGGCTGAATGGAGATGATAGTGACGAGGATGACAAGAACGACGATGATGGTGTGGTTTTGAACCAAAGACCAAAACCAGCAAGACCTTCCACAAGTTCCAGACGAATTGTTTTCAACCGAACTTTACTTGGCATCTTTTTTGCTCGAGGATGCTTCCTTCCTTCTTGTGTAATGGCAAAAATAACCAACTCCACTTGTTCAAACTATGAAGTGGAAGCTCTTGAAGTTCATTCGGTAATTTATGATGTGTTTAAAAGAGCGTTGACAAACATGAAATGAAATGAAACGGCACAAAGAGGAAGTCCCTCGAGTTCCGACTTGAGATATTTTTTTTGTGGACGAAATTGTGAGAATTTTGCTTCCAAACTTGCCTCGGGTCATCAAACAAACAACTGAAGCGGCTTAAGCGGACTTAAGTCTCTTGAGAAGGATCATAAATCTCCTCGTATACCAATCAAAGAGAATATATGTTGCTCTTTGTATCGCGAGATGCGCCTTCAGATAAGAACAAGATCAAAGACTGGTTGCTTCCAGGTGCTCCAAAAACCCCAATTATGTGTTCCATCCCAGCCTATCTTGCGTTCTCAATTTCTCAAGAGTCATCACTTGAAGCTAATTTAGTGAGTGCAACAAATTGAAGCTCACCTTGTCAAAATGCTACAAATTTGCAAAGTCATTAGACCATCGGAGTACTCGGAATGACGACGCTTTTTGAACGGTAGATAATTGTAATTTTCGCGAAAACGACACTTTGTTCAAATGCGTTGGGAACATTTTCAATGAGGTTTCTTACCAGATACTAAATCGGTCGGGTTATTAGGACCCACCCTGTTGGTCCTTCTGGCTTGAACAGCCTCTCTCTCGGACACTTCGTTGGTATCTCTTTCGGAAACGTATCCGATTCGTTTCGAGATCCTGGATGAGTCCAATTCCTCCGGAATCTTCTTGTCCTCGGATACTTGTTTGTCATTCACCGCAGCCACAACCATGAGTTTGGGAACTTGACCCTGTTCATCAACTGGCGGTTTATTGGCCACACACCACGAGATTATGGCTAAGGAAATCCACACGTGGAACTGAGGTGGTAAGGCCCTGAGCCTCATTGTGCTGACAAG
Source organism: Tigriopus japonicus (assembly GCA_010645155.1). NCBI lineage: Eukaryota > Metazoa > Arthropoda > Copepoda > Harpacticoida > Harpacticidae > Tigriopus > Tigriopus japonicus. The sequence goes on along the minus strand of CM021320.1, from coordinate 2,130,171 downwards.
ATTGAAATGTAGGATTCACACATAGGCCTCTGCAGTTTGAAGTCGGGTTATCATTGAATCTGGAACGAGATCACGACACTGGAGAGTCTACTTAAAATGGCACCGTACGGAGTTGAAGATTGTTTGAGATGATGCATGTTTTCTTTTGGCTCTGCATTGCGAACGTCAATCAAATGGAGCTTGTCCTTCAGGAAAATTGGAAGCTATGACGAGATAATGTGTCAGTCCCGTAAGACCATCCCGAGAACACATAAGCACAGCCCCCCCTAAAACTGTACTAGAGCATGACCAGAAAGAAACAAGTGGATCGGATGGTTTCTCCGTCGAGATTTCGATCGCTTTCCATTTTGATCACGGCATGCAGTATTTGCTCGTACCGTGAGAGAAGGGAAGGAAGTATGAACTCACTTCTCACCAAGGTGTACCTCTCATGACAGAGGAAGTGAATGCGATTCGGAAACCTACCCTCAGTTCTATTTTCAATCAAGGATTGCAACTTTATCCATTACCAACGAGACGTGCTTCCTAGTTCGCTTTATGAATGATGGTTGGGTAGGTTATCTTTGTGACACAGTCAGAGTTATGCCAACTACTCTTGAGCTTCACCATGAGATAGCGTGACCCGAGCTCATAATATTTGTCTTGGTTTTGCCCCCAGGATCAATTTGAACTCCACAGTCCACACAGATTTACAATTACAGCATACCACTCTCCGAAATGAAGGGGATACTCGTTGAGTACTTGCCAGCTCAAAAGTGTTCAAGAGAAACCATTCCGTGGTAGACGGAACTGCAAATTCTCTCCATCACCATATCCGTTCATATACTATTTGAACGCTTGTCCCACCTTCCAATGTGAGTTAAGGCAAATTTGAATTTCGAGGACCCCCTCCCCCCTCATTCTATTCCCGACAAGATCTTTTTTAGGGTAGGTGAAATGAAGGAACGTGAAAAGCAGTTTCGAGGCAGGACTGCCAACGAAACTACGCGAGCTCTCGAGTTGTCTCTGAACATCAAGAAGTGTTTGGGTCGAGCCTGAATTGACCTGAGGCAACAGTCAAAGTGCCAAGTGAGTATGTATGTAAGCAGGATTCGCATTGCGCATGCACTCACTTTGAGATTTTGTGAGGCTGTTTTCTTTTTGGGGAAGACTCGAAGCAAGTGGGCATACCTTAACAGGAAGGTGGCTAGTGAGTGGATGGCGGCCCTCTCTAGCCTACCTAAAGAAAAGGGTTGCTGGTACTGCTTATGGTTTTGTTCTTCATTCCCTTGTTGAAAGGATGGTCGGTTATCTGTACCATCACGTAGGTCGTCGAATGAAGCCAATATCAAAGCAATTTGGCCTGCCAGTGACTTTCTCATTAATGATTGGCTTAAGGAGGATATTGATTCACGAGCCAAGAAAACTCATGTCTTTTGAATCATAATGCAAAGAAGAACCATCATTTATCATCAAAGTCTCTTGACAAATGGCTTGAGGCTAGATTTTTCATCATGTCAGGGTACACACTACAATGCACGAGTGCGAAGATGGTCCTTAAGCCCCAAGTCCTAAATTGCCCTTATGGTAGAGCTCGATTGTTTTCGTTTTGTGGGACAATCATCGATTCAAATGATTATTACATGTGTCTGCCGATAGAATTGGAAAAGAAGGCAATTTATCGGTCAAAGTGTCCGTGAAGAAATGAGTCCTGTTGTGGAATCATTACAACTGTCACAAATTGTTGCTCTCTGTTCCTATTCTGACATGCACAAGTCTGACAGAATACTGACTTAAGGCAGTCAAAAGAGCTAAAGTTGTTGTTCCGTTGGAAACAAAAGATTCTAAAGGAACATGGGGAGGAATTTCTCCCAATTGTCATGACTTGTTTGTCATTTCTTCCTCTTTGTCATGGCACAAAGTTGAACTGGTGGATGGGGACTGACTGGCAAGCTTCCTTCAAGACATTCGCTAACAATGTGGAACATGCAGAGCAATTTCTTTCGGCTGTGGAAATATGTCTCAAAAATCTGCAACTCATCCCGAGTTCTCAAAGCTTCTTCCGACGACGGCGAACCCTAGTTTTATCCTAGCGAAGTTGTCAACACATCGAATGAAGCTTTGATTGTGGAATAATTTCCTCATCTCTTTTCAAAACATTTTGCCTATGTGTCTTTTGTTATCCTACCTTCTGGAGCTGCCACAGATGATTGTGCACGATGTCACTACTCTCTTCAGAGGGAAGCGATCATGATTGGTTCCGAGTGTCAATGAGAAATCACTTAAACCTTAGCAAGCGAGCAAGCACGTCTTTCCAGGTTGAGTTTCAATAGTGGACTGAACTCGAGTGGACGGGAAAACATCTCGTTCTGCGTACGGATTGAAGCTTTAGGTCGTCGTTTTTTAGCCAAGCCAGGCAGCAAGCCACAAGTCCAAGATCGACGCATGAAAGAATGTGAAAAAGCCCAGTCGTTCGTCTCTCAGGCTCCGTTTTTCTGATTCTCCCTCGGCTTCTTCTGGATCCACTCGCTCTCCATCTTCCAGCACAAAACCTGAATCTCTTTTCATCATCAACATCATACGAGCTTCCTGGCCCGGCATTCTTCTCAAGGAAAACGAGCTGACGCCTCTGAAGGGGTTTTCACAGAGTAAATTGCGGTTTAATATCAGTGCTTGATCTGGAAAGAAGGCACGCAAAGTGGTCGTCCATTCCTCATGCCATCCTACTTGAGAAGCAGTGACCTGATATTCTGTGGTTGAAATGCACTCAACATTCAATTGGCCATCATAAATAAATAGTACTTGTACGTATATGGCCTAAGCAATGAGCTTGTCACCACGCCTTGTGGCATGCAAATCAGGTACGTGGACGACGTGTTTGTGTATCCTTCCTTCTCTGAGCAATGAGTTATGAGGCTGCACACACACTTAGCAAAAGCGAGACAGTATTAGGCTTCACAGTCCATCTCGCCAACTGAAACTGCGTCCATACATTTTTCGAAATCCAAATGCCTTGTTAGTTGTATCAGATAATTTACCTATCTCCGCTCCTCTCCAATTCTACAATATCTAGCGCCGTGAAACTTGCTTTGACACTTTTTGCGTACGATTAGTAAAAGGGACGGAGATGCCTTTGAAACCACATTCGGGGTCGCCGACAAAGAAGCAAACATTGCAAAGCCAATTTAGATTCATCGTATATATTGACAAAAATGAAGAACACTTTTAACGACTTTTCCGCTGAGCAACATATGTTCATTGTATTTTTAAAACACTCCCCTTTCTCAGCATCCAAAAGACTCTCGATCCCAAAATTGAACGAACTCAAGATGGATGAGTGAAAGAAACAATGAGGCGCTGACAATCAAGAACTTGGGCAATTCTTCCTCACATTTTGACATCTCAAGCCAAAATATGGCTTTGTCGATCACATTTTTGTCGGAGTCGACTCGTGATCAGTCACACAAAGCTTGCAAGTTTATCAATTGACTTTCTCTCGTAGGCCGGAACATGTCATCCAGGGTCGATCAGCACCATTGTCATAATTGAAAGTGTCATGAACTTCCCCATGGTCGGAGAAAATGCCCTAGACAACAAAGTAGTAGTCTGGCATGCTTTGTCAATTCATTTGGGTATGCAAGTTTCTCCGAATTAGTATGTCGCAATCGTACTGACGTCTGGGAAAGCCCACTCATCCAATGAATGCCGGAATCTTGATCACAATCCGATTTGACAGCTCAGGAAATTCCAGTCACAAAAGTATTCTCAGACCACTTGATCCAATGGCAGACGACCGAGCAAACCATCCATCCTTCTTTTTTGATTCTCCATTGCTCTCGTTTTTCTTGGAAAGACTTCACTATCGTTTCGGTCATTCTGGTTGAATGAGATCTACTCGGATCTACTACTTTCCCTAGGATTTCGTGGCGAAGCAAAGGCTGAAAAAACATCTCTAAGATAATGGATTGTTTAAAGAGCCGAACTAAACTTGACAGCATTCCAATACAAAACGTTCAATCCACAACCCATGTGATTTTTCAATCCATTTTGAAATCAGCATTTGGAATTATTGCACCTTTTCGACAACTCAGTTTTTAGCGGTATTGGTTGATTTTGATTAAGAAGTCCAAGTAAATTGTCAATCAACTCGATTTGTTCAGGTAAGATGAGCTAATTGGAGTTCCCGTTGGACTTGATCTTGATCGCGGAAAAACATGCTTTATAAATATTTTGTTTACATACAGGGAGGGCCAAAAGTATATACACATCCACGTTTTATGATAATATGATTTGATGTTATGAAGTTTTTAAGGGTGTCATTTTTTACGGGCCTTCCTGTAAGTCCAAACTATCGAAGTGCTTTCTCGATGGATCATTAAAGATATTACAAGTGAATTTTGATTTCCTGCCCTTTACAAGGAACATTTTTTCATCTTACGGAAAATGATGGATCTGACCGAAATATTGGTATGGTCTTCTCTTTGGTCACAAGCACGTGCATGTGCGTATTTTCTTGATCATCCTTCGACTTTCCCGGACACTCACGAAATCGTGACATCTTTTGCGGGTCCGAAACTGTCGGTGTCCCCCTAAAACTTCGACATCACAGCAAAATCGAACTAAACTGACTCCAAAACGGTTCGATTTGATGGATGGTCCAGTCAGTGTGGAAAATATGGCTTTTTACCTTGGCATCCTCGTTCTTTGGCGGATTGAGTTTACGTCATTTCGCAGGATAGATTCTGATCTCAACGGATGAGATATCTCTTGCGATGCCTGTCTTCGTCGTTCTCATAGTGAAAGTGACTCATGTCAAGACATGGAGAATTTAAGTCCCCCAATTTGATCTTGTCAGATGTCACCTCATTATTCTGCTAATTCCATGGTCTAGTCCAGCTTTCATCCGCATACCACCCGTTCTTATCTGTCAGCGCGCATTATTTGGATAAGTACGCTCGAATTATTTCTGAATTTCACCCCAAAACCCTCGACCAAGCGACCACCACCATAACCACCACCACCGGAGAGATGAGAGGAATGGTTGTAGGTTGTAGACGTGGGCTTCTATGTTGGTACCGTGTACGCTTATATTAGGAGAATCTTTGGAGGTCCTGATATCATCTTGATGGGAATTCAGGGGCCTACTAATTGGATTCTGACTCAGCCCTACCCGAGGATTATTCAAAGACTTGTCGCTCGCTCTACAAGCCCATTTTGTAGTCCCATGTCCTGTCTGAATAGGTACATTTCAAGCTACTACCCTCTCGGCCAACTTTCCTTTGTTCGTTGATCCGACTTTTCTACTGCATTACTCGTCGTTAGTCTCACCCAGGAGAAAGCAGATCGAAATCAAGAGCGACCAAGATCTTGACGGCATATCAAGTCAACTAGTGACGGGTTAGATGGCGCATGAAATTGTAAATTTCACTTTTAATCCCGATTCATGAATACCACATGATTTGGGTGGGTATCTTTCCGCCAAATAGCTTTTCAGTGTAAGCCCATCTTCTCACCCACCAGGTGATTTCAAATGTCATCAAGTTTTTCTTCGACCTCCTTTTAGTCAGCATCACCAATTTCCTTTGGGATTGTTTGTCATTTTCATATTGGCATTAGCTCTGTCATCACGGATCAGGCAGACTTCCAAAAGTCAGTGGATCAACGTGTGCATTTCTAGTTGGAGTTTTTGCTCTCCGAATTTGGCCGACGCGACGCGACTGGATGATTGGCCGAGTCTGACATGATACAGATAGCTTGGAACTCGAACGATTTCACTACTTTTTTATTTCTTTGACAAGTGACATTGTCAAGTGTCATAAATATGGATATGTATTTCTTTATCACAACAAGAGAGTCAGACATTGTGGTACACATTTTTGATGGTTGGGAAAAGTTATAAAATGCGCTTTTTCGTTTGGATATCGATTGTCTTGGAATATTTTTCTGCAAGCAGAGTCTTTTCAGCGTTTTTTGGGAAGAACTGAAAGTGAAAAATAACATTTTCTGGATCAGTTGAACTGAAAAAAAAAAAGATTTCTAATTCTAGTTTTCATTTGGAATGATGAGGGATGGGGCTTACTTTTTCTCAGATCGATTGACAAATCTTCATGCATGGTATCATTTGTTGACAATGATTTTAAGATTGATTTCAACCACAGTAGGTAAAAAACGTTCGTTTTAATTAGCCCACTCTCAAATCTCACATAACATTTCAAAACAAGCTTCAATGATGGAATGTCCCTGTCTCCAGACTCTCAACAAGTTGGCCAAATATCACATAAATCTAATCGTAACTTATTAACATATTTTAAGAGATGTGTCCCTTGTAATAGTTCCGAAACTTCCTTTGTTATTAGATTATAGAAAATTAACTTACACAACATTGCCTAGAGCGAGAAAAAAAGTTTGACAAAAGGAAGTTTATAACTTTGAAAAAGGGCTAAAATGTTTTTTTTCCAAAAAAAATCAATTGGTCACTTGGAACATTTCAAGAAAAAGAACGTAGAATCCAGGCCTCGTTATAGAGTGCAGAGTAACAGAAGGAAAGTGTGGTGACAAGAGAAGTATTCTAAATTCAGTGTTTTCCTACTTTGTTGGACTTCATATAAAAGTTATGCTTAGAGGGCGGAAAAAGAGTTTGAAAAAGTTGTGGTTTTAAGTTACCAAAATGAGCAAACAAAGTTTTATGAATCTCAAAAAGTTTTTTTTTCTGGTTTCATAAATCTAACAAAACGGTTTCTTTTGTTTCATATGCCTACCAAAAAGGCGTGTCTTCCTCCTCAAAAAAATACTCTTCGTTGGAATAAAAAAAATGCTCTTCGTTGTAATAAAAAAACACACTCTTCGTTGGAATGTGAAAAAAAATACTCTACGTTGGAATAAAAAAAATCAAGACGTTGAAGGGTTGTCACGAATTAGAGTCCCCTACCAAATCAAGAATCATTTATGACACATATCATTTGTGATTATATCGTAGTAATACCATTTGAAGAAAACAGTTTAAGGTATACTCAGGCAAAGTAATAATGGAATTCATTGACCCGTTACAAAACTAAGATTTTGTATTCAAGAACGGCTCCCTCGCTCAAGGTACGTACGCTCTTTTATCAATAAACATCCTTACTTTGAGCGCCAATTAGAAGGACTAATATTGCCGACATAATAATAATAATTAAATAAGACGACAAAAACAAAGAGTTAGGTATACACCTGTATTTTAAAAGTCGTTTTGACCTTAAGTTAACTATATTGTCTCCTTTTGTCGCAATTTGTCATCAAAGTTTTGGGGACTCTAAATTAAAACAACCCTTTATTTCTCTGATTAGTGATTTTTTGTGTCAAGATGCGCATCAAATAGTATGGCGTCATATTAAACACAGTTGCTGAATACATCAAAAGCACATAAGACAATTCTGCCTGATGGGATGTTGAAGTTTTGTATTAATCAAGCTTAGCCCTTGCATAACTGTTCCTACGCAAATGTCTAAAAATTCTCTTACTTTCCACATCCAGGTCCCATGAGAAATCATTATTTCGTTTCTTCAACCACAATCCGGCTTCCTATTTTTTTTTTTTTTTTTTTGAAGGATCCAAAATGGCCAAAAGTCGAATGAAATGCGGGTGCTGGTTAACCGTGGTCTCGTTCCAGGGATTTTGGGACATTTCTCGTTGATACAAACTCTCATATTCCTATTAGAAGCACATAAACACAATGTTAGTAGGTTTATAACAATATATATTTTGTAATGTAGACCTGTTCTAGCTCGAGATCCGGGATTTTTCTCAGTTTTTCTTGCAGTTTCTCTTGGGCTTGGAATCGCGCTTTGAACTCGTGTTCCATTCGAATGTGGTCGGTCAGGATGGCCTTTAACTGATCGCTCTCGGCCTTCCGCTCAGTCCCACTCATGAAGTTCATCACGTTTTGGGCCGAGGACATAATCATGTCTGCGTTGACATTGAACACTTTCGGGGACTTTTCCATGTTTCAACCATGTGAACTTGTTTTGTTTACATTCAAAGACCATAAATTAGACAAAGCTAGCCGTTTTGATGTGTTCCATAACTTTTTAAATTGCTTTGTTCCTTTAACTACATTTCATAGGTCCGCCAATGAGCTAAAAATACGACTTTTAAGGTAAAAAAATGAGAAAAAAGTGTGAGTCGATAACTGCTTAATTATTTTATTGTCAGTTCTTCTCAATGTAAAACGTCTTGCAGTTTCTTTTTGACGTAGATCCAAAATGAGGTTGAGTGGGTTCGCTGTACATTTATTGCGTGGAAAAATTGACCGGAAGTGAATTCCTTAGGACTTTTCGGACAAAATAGGCATGGAATCGTAGATCCGTTGACAATTCGGGATGGAAAGAACACGCCATAAGTGAACCTTGTTCCACTGCTACTACACTAGTTTTTGGTAGGCCCGGATAGCCTCGTAATTCGGCTAGGACTCGGACATTACGGTCAGGTTCGATGGATTGAATGCCAGGGGCGCGAATGAAAATTCCGGGGAAGGCGGGGTTTTTAGCGTAGGGTGGGCAGTTCACCAGTTCTTCAGATACTAAGTCCAATTTTTGTTCGAAGCTTTTGTTTTGACGACCGAAAAAGTTCCTGGACGTAGTTACAGCCAATCCCCCAATCTACAAATTGAATAGGTAGCATGTTATGAACATTAGAACAATCATCTTCAGCTTACTTTCCCTATTTTTCGATTCATCCGCAATATCATAAGGTTTGTATTTCTTACATTAATAGTATACGTCTTCTTTTAAGATTTGTTGATTTTTTCATTACAAGGGAAAAAAAGAAGAAATTACATCGGATTGAGCTGCATGTAACTCAATTTGATTAATTGTATGAAACAATCCAGCAATAAGTGGAAATGAGACTCATAAATATGAATTGTGCAACGTATTTCAAACCTCTAGTTGTCCTCCAGATTTTTCATGTTCCACTTGATCCGACAATACAATGAGACCTGCACAGGTTCCCCACACAATCGGAGGAGGGTTTGTGGAACTCATCCATTGTTTCAGTTTGCTCAAAAAATCCTCTTGTCCGAAGAATATGTTTAAGGTCGTGGATTCTCCACCTACGACAGAAACTTGACATTGACCCACCTTTTCTTCGATCATATTATTATTATTGATATTATCATTACCTGGAATAATCAGACCTCTGAGGTTAGAATCCAATTGAGAAACATTCCTCACTTCCACCAAATCGAGGGACAACTCGAGGTCTTGGACCACTCGTTTCAAAGCAACCAGATGCTCTCTAAAGGCTCCTTGACACGCCAAAACGCCAATAGTCACAGTTTCCGACATTGCAAGGCTAGAACTCTGTGTAGTTGACTACTGACAAAAGCAAATTGGTTTCTAAGTGCAATTGGGGATGAGGTTAAGCTTTTGACAAATGAAATGCCACTAAGTACCCCAAAGAATTTGGAAGATGAGATCTGCTCTTTGCTCCATGAACCTTAATTGTGGATGTCTGTATTCAATTCGTAACAAGTTCAAGTTTTCAAAAAGTAGGAGAACTTGTACGTTTAATGTTTGTACTTTTGGTACGCGTATGACAACGATTTTTGTGCCTCAACGTACTTAAATTAGAGCTCATTCTTGTGGACCTCCCATTTTCAGCACAAGTATCCGCTTTCATCCAACACCAATCTTGTCAAACTTGTCGATCTTTGGAATTTTTTCCATTGCATTCTTCAAGATAATGTTGTGAACGCCCAATCCAGATCTTGTCATTGCATAATCTCCACAATTCCATCAACGGAGAAATCCAAGATCCTCTCTGACGATCTTTCGTTTTCAATCGATAGCTCAATATCAATCAGTTCAATTGCAGCTTTGACCGCAGTCACATCAACATGGGTCCAGGTACATAAATCTTTAACCAATGTTCACAACATATTCTCTTCAAAACTGACTAAGCTCTCATTGGCGATGTTCAAGTTTCAGGAACAGAAATGTCATCCGAAAAAGATGGTCATCGAACTGAGGGATCCTTCGTGGTCAAATCGGGCTTGGCTCAGATGTCCAAAGGTGGACTTATTATGGATGTGGTCAACGCTGAGCAAGCCAGGATTGCTGAGGAAGCTGGGGTAGGACTTTTGAGACTTTTCGAATGAGCGTTATTTGAAATACAGATCGTTTCTAATGTTTTTGAATTGGATTCTAGGCTTGTGCTGTGATGGCATTGGAACGGGTTCCGGCTGATATTCGTCGTGATGGTGGGGTGTCTAGGATGTCTGATCCAAAATTGATTAAAGAAATCATGGCTGCTGTCACCATTCCTGTATTTGCCAAAGTGAGAATCGGTCATTTTGCCGAGGCTCAAATTTTGGAAGCATTGGGGGTGGATATGATTGACGAGTCAGAAGGTAAGAGGGGAAAAGTGATTCTAATGTCACGTCAGCGTTGCTTTTGTTCATCTAAACAACTTACTAATCTTAACAATAGACACTGTTTGCGTTCGCTTAGACATAAGCAATTTGAAGCAATCATTGCCTTCGATAAAAAAACCCTAATATTGGTGAAAGTAACAAAAAGCTAGTGGAAACAGGCGTGGTAGAATGAAGAAGTGAAATAATCTTTGTTAGTCTCTTCAAATACATTGGGAAAACCCCAAACTCTCTTGTGCACTTGTATTGAAGTTTATAGTTCCTTTAAGCTTTGCACTAATCTTCTTTTGCTTTTTTATGGCTTTCTTCCCCTCACGGCAGGTAAATTGTTGTGAAAATTAAGAAGCTTGAACTAGCATGTTCTGTCCCCTTAATAAGTTATCTTATATAACTCAATTGAATCTGGAAGGAGCTACATCATTTTAGATTTCGTCAAGATTTATTGACTTTTCTTTTTCAGAACACAAATATTGCGTATTCTAATATTGCTTGTTCTGGATACCTCCTCCTGAGATGTCACATTGGAAACAAATTTATCACTTCATTAAATGTTATAAAGAGAAATTAACAACCACATTTAAAAGCAAATCAAAAGTGATGCATTTTTTCTTGTTTCGCTCTCTCATCTGGCACAGATGGAATAAACCTGGGTAAGGTGTCACGCTCGGATGTACTAAAGTACATGCTTGAGTATAGCCCGTGAGCCATGATTTTTACTTGATTTTATGTTCGGAGTCAACATGCACCCTATTTAACTGACAACTTGTTCTCCAGCACCATCATTTTGCCTGTACTTTATTATTTGGTATAATATTCAAGCTAAAGTTCTTTTTAAGGTTAACATTGGTTTTCATGGAGTGTGAAGAGAACGAGATATCTTCGATTCCCGAGGAACAAGGCTCACAGGCCGTAAAGTTAAAGATGAGCAAAATAAAAAAAAGGAGGGAAGCAAAAACAAAGTGACTGTAAGCTTTAAAGTGACTAACTCGCACCCTCGAATTTCATCTCTAAAATAAAGTCATACATGTAAAAAATACGATTGGTAAGGCTAAGGCAACTTGTTAGAATTTGAAAGGTCCAAACATGCTAATACTAAAAAGGCCATTCAAAGGATCCAGATTCCTCCAAACAATTCTACTTCTAGTGCCTATTCATACAAAGCACTTCACTTAAACTTTCTTCGCTTCTGCAGAAAAAGGTGCACATTTTGAGATTTTGACTAATACCTTGCTTTATTATATACTATTCACTTGTTGAAAGTCATGACAATGAAAAACTTTCATTTTTGCAATTTGCGATTAAAAAAAAACGAAATGATCTGAATCTTGAAAGCTCTTGTGACATTTCATGACCAATTTTGAAAGGCGTTTGCCATTAGTACACCAAAGGTAGACAAAGATACTAGCAAAAAGCTACCACTTTCCTACTATTTCCAGTGTTGACACCGGCTGATGATGAGCACCATGTCGATAAAAGAGCTTTCAAAGTGCCGTTTGTTTGCGGAGCGAGGAACCTTGGAGAGGCTCTGAGAAGAATCGCCGAAGGAGCAGCCATGATCAGGACCAAGGGAGAAGCTGGAACAGGTAGGACTCGAAAGTAGAAACCCCGTAACTTTTTCGAGGGGCTGTTGTGATCTAGCATGAAACAAAACTGGATTGTGTTGGATCGATACGCCGACAAGTAATAAGAGAATTAGATCAACTTCGTGAGCATGGAGGTTAGTGAAAATGAAGATATTACGGGCTCAGAAAATGAAGATCCTACCATCACCTCGGTACCCGTGGATGATGATGCCTTCGAGACGCTGGTGGTGGAAATCAAGGAGGTCTTGGCTGAACTTGCTCAAGATAAGGCCATGGATGGATTCCGAGGGGAATATGAAAAACTCTTCAACGCTCTCGAGAAGTCTCATCTGAACGAGAAACGCCTGACAACCAAATGCCAGGAGCTGATGTCCGAGATCGCCAATCAACAATCAAAAGTGGACACCGCACTCGATAAGTCGCAAGACGATCAGAACACCATTGCTAGTTTGAGGAAGGAGATTGATAAGGCCTGGAAAATGGTGGACATGACTCAAGAACGAGAGGAGAGGGCTAGGGAAACCATCGAGGCTCTGAATACCGAGATTCAGAATCTCACCAAAGTCATTGAAGAAAAGACTTTGGGAGCGGAAGACACCAATTTGAACGAGCTCAGGAAGCTCCGCGATGAGCTTACGAATCAACGAGATCTATTGAAGTCCCAAGTGACCGAATTGCGAGCTTCGGAAAGCAAACACATGGAAGAGATCGACTCGCTTCGAACCGACAAATCGTCGCTGGAATCGAAAATTTCGGGTTTGAGTAATGAATTGCAGTCCAAGACGAACGAGATGAACCGTGAAATTCGAAGGAAAGAACGAACTGAACGGGAGGTAAAGCAACTGAAATCTGAGGTGGAAACGCAAGTGAAAGAAATTGAAGTCCTAAAAGCCGAGAAGAATTCCATCCAAAGCAATGTCCAGAAGTTGGAACAGTCCCTCGTGGAAAAAAGCAAACTAAACGACGGGCTTCAGGAGCAACTTCAAGCATTTAGCGTTCACGTAGAAGAGTTGGAAGGTCAAATTGAACTCCAAACTCTGACGATCCAACAAATCGAGCAAGAGAGCAAGAAGACCACTCAAGACTTGGGTGCCAAAGATGAGGTGATCTCTCAAGGGAAAATGGAAATCCTCAAGGCGCACAAAGAATATGAAGAGCTCAAGAAGAGGTTGGCGGGTGTAGAAAAAAGTAAAGAGAATCTCGAAGCGGATCGATTCAAACTCAAAGAGGACACTATGGAATTGAAGAAACAGATTGCCGAGCTCAAACACAGTTCCCTTTTGGAGAAGAAAAAAGTGGAGGAGAAGCGACACGAAATCTCCGTTCTTGAGCACAACATCAAACGATTGAATGGAACTGTGGCCAAACAACAGCGTGAAATCCAAATGGGACAAGAAAGTGTGGCCGAATTGAGGAAGAACCATAACTTTTTGGACTCCAAGACCGACAAACAAAGGCATTGCATTGCCACTTTGGAAGAAGAACGAGATCACTACCTTCAAGAGGCACAGACCTTGGCCAAACGAGTCGATCAATTATTGGACGAAATTCGAGATGCTGAGCATACCGTTTTTACCCATCGAAAAGATCTCTCAGAAATGGAAAATCAACTCAAAAGGAAGCACAATTTGTACGAAGCGGCTCGAAGTGATCGTACCGTTTTGAACAAAAACTTGACCGAAGCTCAAGATGAAATTTCTGATCTTAAGAGTAAAATGAGAGTATTGCAGCATCAGTTTGACCAACTCAAAGAAGAAATGGTGGCCAAGGAAACCGCGTTGACTAAAGAAAATCAAGAGCGACAAAAGCTGCTCAAGGACAAAGAAGAATTACAGCGAGAAATCGACAAATCCAAGGAAGAGGCTAACACCATGCGTCACAAGAGCAAGGAGGTGGAAAAGAGCTTCCAAATGCTCAATCAACGACATTCCAATGTGGAGCAAGAATTGACCCAATGTCAAAGCAAGTTGGAACAAGCCTTCAATGAACGCTCGTTGCTCAATTCCAAATTTGCCACCAAAGAGGAGGATCTAGCCACTCTTGTAAGACGATGCCAGATTCAGGAAAAGGCTTTAGCTCGAGGAGAATGTAAATTTAATGAGAAGGAGGAGGATATTCGCATTTTGAAGCTGGAGATTAAGCGCCTCAAACAAGAGTGCGATAAGTTTTCGAAGGGCACTCAGACACTCGAAGAGACCAAGAAGGAGGTTCTTCATCTGCAGAAGGAACTTTTAAAAGAACGGTGCAAAGTTAAATCCCTCAAGATGGAGAATGAGAATCCTTTGAACGTGCATCGGTGGCGCAAGTTGGAAGGCAATGACCCATCCACCATGGAAATGATTCAAAAGATTAACTTTCTCCAGAAGCTACTTCTCAAACGACACCAGTCGATTGTGGAAAAAGAGGCCTTGATCGATGACAAAGATAAAGTGATCCAGGATCTTCGAGCCTCTTTAGCCAGGCATCCAGGGGTTGATGTGCTCGATGAGATCCGAGATCTGAAAAAGGAGCTTATGAAAAAATCAGATCAACAATTGGGCCTCTACGCCGAAAACAACATGTACCGAAGCCAAATCAAGGAGCTAAAGATCAAGATCGAGAAACATTTAGACGATTACCACGTGGTCAAACGAAAACTGGTAGATGTGACAAAAATGTATCAAAAGCTCCGAGAAGAGAAATTGAATCGACTGAAGCGCGAGAAAGAATTGCAAACTCAATCTCGGTCTCTCCGCCGAGTTCAATCAGCCAGAGCTTGGAGGCCTTCTGGGAATCGGAATTTTATGGGAGGCGGATACAACATGTCCAATTCTATATCAGACTTATCCAATCAATCGTGATCAAACCGACAATTCGTTGCCACGTTGTGTTACCTGCTTTTAATACCCTGATCATTTTCTAGGTAATGTGGTTAATGCCGTTCATCACGCTCGTACCATCAATCGTGAGATTCGCCTGGCTCAAGCCATGGACGATTCCGAGCTCTTCTCGTATGCCAAGCAAATTCAAGTCCCTGTGGATTTATTGCGTGAGACTGCCAAGTTAGGCCGTTTACCCGTGGTCAACTTTGCCGCTGGGGGATTGGGTGAGTGTTCTAAAGTTAAATTCCCGAGGGCAATACCATAGATTCTTTGTAATCCTCTTTTTTTAGCCACTCCTGCGGATGTGAGCCTACTCATGCAGTTGGGAGTTGATGGAGTCTTCGTGGGTTCTGGGATCTTCAAGAGCAACTGCCCGAAGAAACGGGCTCATGCTATGGTTCAAGCCGTCACCCATTATAAGAATAAGGAGAAATTGGCAGAATTGAGCGAGGACCTGGGTGAACCCATGGTAAACTTTGATAGAAAACATATTGTTGCCCTGAGATTATATTCTTGGTATTTTGTAGCCGTTTGGTAGCAATTGCACCATGTGGCTGGCATTTGAATAGTACTCGGATACAAACTAGTATCTATCAGGTATCTTGGGACTTGAAAACGAATTGGGCGGTTACCACAAGCTGCCATGCTATCATCTCCCCATTTATCTTTTCTTTCGCATCTTAAAACACTGGGGATTCTTTTGGAATCTGATTAATGGATGTTTTTGTCTGTAGTTTTTGGCCACAGACAAGGGCTCAGGCCTTTTAAGGGACAAATGAGTCGAGAAATTATGACTGAGATTAGGGGTGGACAGAACGAAGATGACGACTTCTTCTTTCTTTCCGCTTCTTCCGATCTACCTTGTACTATGTAGACTTTCGGTTTGGGCCGCATCTCAGTCCCTCTTCTAACAAGCAAATGACTTGTAAGGAATTCCAAGCTCATTTGATTGACGATACCGACAACGGAATCGATTGAAAATGTACTGCCTGCCAACTACTTCCCAGGTTCTACATAAGTGTAGTCGAACAGTTTCGGTAATTAAGGTGAAACAAAATTCATGACATGAATTTAGCCGAGCTCGCACTAATCATAATCAAATAACTATGAGGCTCAATGCCGCTTTCCAACAAAAGAGTTTTCCGCCGAAGGCAGTTTTACCGAGTCGGTCGTTTCACCCTCAATTTACTACAATAATTACACAAAAAGGAGGGAACATTTTTTCATCACTTGCACTCACGAGTGGATGCTTGAATTTTAGGTGGGCATCAATTGTGACCAGTTGGCCGAGAAATGGGAGGGACGGGAGAGCGAAATGAAGTAAACTTGAGTTTCTGCCTCTTCAACTTCATCATCGTGTTCTTCATCATCAGTAGTCCCTTGCGTTGTTGCTTCTTCCTCCTTTCACCAATTCGCTCACTCCTTCGTTGAGGAGGGTTGATCTTTGTGGCCCTTTTTCCTTGGGCTCGAACTGGACGAACGGGCGAGAAGAAACATGTGTTTGCTCAAGATTGGCATTTATTTGCTTGCTTCCATCTGGTGGACACACATGCCCTCGCACACACATACATACACATGTACAATAATGAATAATTTGTTTCCTTCAATATATTGGAAGAATAACACACGATGTTCTTTATTATTGCATTTATATTGATACCTCCATCATAACTCAAATCAATGCGAAAGTGCATTCCGGCTTTGGCATCACACTCCAGTAGATGTTTTTGGTACTGAACTAAATATGTTTGAGTTTAGTGGAATATGAGATTTGAAATTGCTGCTGAAAAAATTGAGATCCACACGGGAAGTAATGAAGTGTTCGGGTTTGCTCTTGCTTCGGAAGATCGTAGGGTTTGGTCCTTCGGCGGATACAAAGTGGCTTTGTTGTAGTACTGAGCAGATGATTCCGTTGCAGGACTTCTCTGGACTTTGTTACTGGACCGTCCATCAATATTGTCGTGGTTCCCAAGATCACCATGGTTGCCATGATGATGTCGAGTGTGTCCAGCGGTCACAGCAAAAACCCTTGCAGGACCCCCGGCTCCGTTTTGCAATTTTAACGGTGAAATTGTGAGTTCTAGGTGTCGGGCGGGAAGATCTTTCAGATTGGCTAGTTGAACAATGGAAAGTAGATTTTGAGCTGCCAATAGCTTCTTCACTTGATTTTTGGTCTTCCATCCAAGCTCAACGTCTATGCATTCCGTTCCTAAACCCATGATTCCTCTGGTGGAGAGTAGCCATTCAACAGCAGGAACCGAAAAACCTTTAAGAATAAACGTGAAAAATTGTGAATTCATTGACATTTCTATGAAAACTTCAAGTAGCAAGAGGGTGACAACGTTCTATTGAATATCAAACTTGAGTGGAATGCGAATGTGTCCAGTCATTGTTTGAGTATGTGGATTATGCAAACCACTTCTAGATTTATATTGTGACTTCAAGCCCCCTCCTCTTCGACCAGCCATGCTGAACAGATCATACAGAGGATTTGAATTCCCCCGAGTCAAAACCGATGCTCATATTCCAACTTTATTTGAGCACAGAACACTTGCATATCGATCTTGCCAGCCTTCGACAGATTTAGGAAGACATTCATCATTTTACCGACTTGAGGCACTACTTATTGATATAATGATCTCCACTTCGCGTGGATAAGCCTATTGACCGTCGTAAAAAGCGACCTCAAGTGGGATATATCGCACTATTTGGATTGCAAATGAAGAGAAATTCCTAAAAACAGCCCTTCATTTTGAAACGTTTGAATGCCTCTTCTACATCCCCAGTGATCTGAAATTGGTCGCAGTTAAATTTTCGTTGTTGGTTGTTAATTGAAAAAAATGATTCAGCTTTCAAAGACATCATGATTGTCGATTCATTTTGAAGTTATAACAGACCTAAAATGTCAAATTCAGCTTCAAAATCAGTCATTCTTTGCAAAAAGGAAAGAGAGGAAGGGGAAAATGAAGAAGGCAAAGCAAGAGGTACGCCAATTGAGCAATGTTGACAAATTCAGAGAGGATCAATTTTAGACCTAAAAAAAAGGAGAGACAAAGAACAATGGATTATTGAACAGTGATGAGCAGGACTCAGTAGTCCATAAAGGGAACTTGGGAGCATTTTAATTTTAACAAGGGAGATCTCTTGTAAAAGGATTTTCATTTCTAATGAAATATATTTTTTACTGAAGAATTTACCTTAGTTGTTGTTCTCGTCTCGATCATTGCTGCCTCAGAAGATGATGTAGGCAACAGTGGCCGAGGCAAGTGTCACAAATGTAATGAACAAAGCGCCAAGGTTCACGGGCAACAAATAGGCGATAAAGAGAATGAAGCAAACGATTTCCACAAAAAGAACACCAAGGAAAATATTGACCAGCTCCATCTTCCTCGTGAGGACCACTTGTTGTGTTTGCAGGAAGCATAGTTGCCATGTTTTTTTTCGACGAAGGTTAGCAAAAAGTTGCCATTTTCAAAAAAAACAGTGGCCACTTTTGAACAAATGCATGGATTACAACGTAAAGCATCTTAAGCTTTGAAAAAAAGAGTTCTAACAGATTATCCATAAATATCCCAAAACATTGCTTTAAGAGTTCAAACTGAACAGCATAACAAAATACAATTTTACATTGCCTCAATTAAATGGGTTCACAAGCAGATGGGAATAAGTAGTTGTCACAAAAATGACACTTTTGAAGAAAAATGCAATTCGAATGAAAAAGTTGCCATAATTTGGCAATATTATAAAAATGGCCAATTCAGAAAAATATTGTCACCCCAAAAAATGTTGCCATTTTGCCAAAAAATGGCATAAAAATAAAAATTGCCATCTGGCAACTATGGCAGAAAGTTTTGAAAAATCGCGACAGCGAGGAATAGGGATGGGTCGAGTCAAAGACTCGTGACTCGAAAAATTGAGTTAATTGCGATAGCTAAAGTAAGAAATGGGATTCTATTCCTAAACCAAACGTTCAAGCATAATTCAGGAATCAAGTCACTGAAGGAATTTTACCTGCGCGATGCGGCAAAGGCTGCATGTCTTAGAGCCCCGGCCGGTCACATTAGCACCAAATGGTCGGCAATCGAATTTTCTGTCATTTTGACAAATAATGAGGCTTAAAATTTCGCGGGAAATTCGACTAGTGTCGAATTTTTCAAAAAAGCCCAATTTACTACATAGAGCAGGGGTCGGCAACCGGTGAGCCGCGGCCCAAATGTGGGCCCAAGGATGGTCGTTGGGCCCAGGAGCTATGAAGAATGTCCAAAATAGTGGGCCCGTGACCTTCCATTTTACTGTACTTGTGGGCCCAAAGCTCTTTGATCGCGTTATTTGTGGGCCCTTGAACATACTAATGCCTGTTTGGTGGGCCCCTGACAACACGAATCAAATTTTGTGGGCCTGATTTTCTGAACTCGTTTTCTTAGACTAACTTAGCACCAAAAGGAACTTTGCAATGCTTACAGGAGCAAACTTACAGAAATTTCCAATTTTTATGGCGAAAGCATGCAATTGCAGGGTAGTACCTCATTTTATAATTTTAACCAACTAAATTCTGTATTTCACTTTTGTGCTTTGAATTATTTTGGTTGGTAATGTAATTGAAAGGGGAATTTCAACAGAGTATTTTCATTTGATTGAGAATTATTATTGAGTTGAGTTGATGTTACAGTCAGGCCACCATTTTTTGGTTGTTGATTTTTGAACAAAATCTCTACCTCCCAATATTTCTTTGCTAAAACAACCTTTCAATGTTACTTGATTTGTATAATCAATTGCTCGTGTTAAGTGTAAGAATATTGAAGTAATGACTCTTTTACATGGCAATTTTTTAAATTTAATCAAACATCTTTCTGTGCTCATAGCCTCACCAACATAAATAAGCCTTCGTGGCAGCCTTCAATGATTTTCACCCATGTTGAATTTCTCCCGACAGCTTCAATCCGATCCCCAACAGGATTCGAACCTACGCCGTCTGGGGAATACTGATGGGGTCAATCATAGATTGGATTGGGAAAATTGATAATTGAACCAATTTTAGCCCTGATTGGAGAGATTGGTGATTGGATTGAGATTTTCAACCTGGTCCTTCAACAAACAGCATTGCCAAAATGACGAGAGAAATTGTAACGACACAAATGTGCCAATAATTAAAAGGATGAACCTAGAAACCATTCAGTGGAAGTCCTACATGTTTGACTCTTGCCATATACACTGCCCAATTCCCATCAACGATGTATTTCTATAAGTTTTAAATGATGACTGTTATTGTTTGGTCCTGTTAAGTATTTTTTGGCAAGCCCTTCCGGCATGTAAATCCTCTCATCTTTAGTGATGCTGAAAACAATTGATCTGTGGCCAGATTTTCAAAAATAGGGCACATAGTCATAAAGAATTCTTCAAAAATATATACCACAGACATATTCAATCCAATACAATCAAAGTTATGTATAAGAATATTCCATGTATTTGATGTTGTGATCTCTTGAGGACGGGAAAAAGTTGAACAAATGAAAAAAAAATCAAAACTTGTTTGCAGTCTGCAAAAGCAAAAATTGATAAAAAATTCTAGAAAATGCGAAAATAAATTCAGATTTAGTTGTAAAGCCAACAAATTTTTCTTTGAGCCAAAACTGCCAAAAATGAAAAAAAAAAGCTCCTGCCCAGGATAATTATATTCAACATTGCCTTTCATGGAATTGGCAGAATTTTGATCACAGTTTTGAAACAATAGTGAGACTGGCTTGGCCTCCCTGATGTGATGCCAACACAGACTAGTGATGTGACTTGGGCAAGTAATGAGTCATCACAAACACCCAAGAACAACTTGTTGACAAGCATTACTTGGGCAATACACCAATACACTTCCCAAGCTCAAGGAACATCGGAAGATGCAGTTGCCGGCAGTTGCTCTTTGAAGAGTTAAGATACTTGCAGTGTGACTTAGAAGAAAAAATGTCAAGTTGCATTTTCGATGATCTTTTGACCTTAATAATTTAGCAATAAATAGCGGAAGTGATGCAAAAAAATATTTCAATTTGGATAGCATTTGCAAAACCATGGTTTTTTGTTTCAGTTCTAGGCCACACATGAATGCACTTTTGAGGCTAATCAAGACCGAGATTTAGAAGTCACACTTCCAGAACAATCTCGTTTACTCAGAGTTGCCGGCATGAAAAAGTAAAATGCCAAATCTTTTTTTAGCATTCTCGAAAACTTTTGCATTTCCCCATGTGAGAGAATTGAAGTGTGTAATTTTCTTAAAAATACAATCTTTCAAAGGTATGGGCCCTTTTTAGCTGAATCAGCCTGGTTTAGTGAAATTCGGATGGCAAGTTTATTCTTCGTTCATAGCAAATTTGGCAAACCTGTTAGCTGGGAAAAGTATTTGTACAAGCACCCAAGCTATGCCAAGCTTCAGCAAGCCCAAGCACTGTGCCAGTACAGCTTGCCCAATCTCTTGTTTGGCCCCCATCACTAACACAGACTCATCTAGCTTTAGATGTGACCATGGTAAAGAAGACATGAAATTTTATCATATCGAGACAAGACATTTAGCCAATGAAATTCAATTTAGGTTAGAGTCCCTTAGAGACAATTTGATAACTCATTCATGTTTCACCAATAATGACTTGAAAAGACTAGAACATTTCTAACTTCATCATTGGAATATCGAGGAAAACAATTTCACAATGTACCACCCAGTCACACTGTGAAAAACCTTTGAAGAAGTATTGTTCTCGATGTGCTCGTGGAGAACCACCCTTATCACGCCCATTGCGCTGTTGCGAACTGGTTCAATTGGATTTGCAAACAGGACGGGGAGGAGGAAATTGGGTACCAAAAGAAACGCAAAATGCAAAAAGACGGCTGTCAAACTTCCATTTTCGAATCCCACAATTATCAAGAACACGAGGAACATGCTATGAGCCCTATATTTCTAACAAATCTTCGTAAACAAACTTTTCAGCGTTGCCAAAATCTGACATCATCATGCCAGTTTTAAAGGTCAATCGTATGTTAAAACAGCATGCCTTACGATAGGGTAGGCAATTCTTCCAAATAGGGTCCACGAACTTACCAGGGGGCGTCTTCACACAGCAAGTGCAATGGAGATAGGAAAAACAGCGAGGAACGGCTTAGTTTGAGGAATTGTTCAAGAGAATATGGTAGAGCAGGAGAAGTAGAAATAGTCAAATGACACAAAAGTTTGAAACCATTAGAGACTCCTAAATATAAGTTGGTTTAATAAGGTCATATTTATGATCATCTCATTTTGGATTCTCACTTCTGATTGGTTGGTTCTGATTGAAGAAGAAATAGACCAAAAGAAAAAAAAACATGCGCGGAGGAGCAAGAAATAATGAATAATATTAAATCTATAAAGCAGCTTCAAATTACAAGAACAAAATAAAATTGCTTAACCAAGAGCACTAAGATCATCTAAGGAACTATTGGCACCTTCAAGGTCTAAAAATTATGATCAAATACTTGAAAATCCAAATGCAAAAAGTGATGTCAAGGTGTAGATGCACTGTCAAAGAGTATTTTGTGGATTTTTTCAAGTTTTAGACTTATCAAGGGGTTTTTCATTGTGTCTTTTGCACTATTCAAAATGTTTTATTTCACCTAATAAGTCCTAGATCACAATATTTTATGCAAAGTATGAAAGGCAATTCTTGCACATTATTTTCATCACTAAGAGTGCATTTTGTTTTGATTTGCTAACACCATGCGCATTGTGATACTTTGAAATACACTGTGTAAATACTTTGTAAATGTTCAAATTGGTTTCAGTCTTATCCAAGAAGATGGTGATATCAAGGAAAATTTACTCACCAAGACTCAAGCCATTGGCTATGATATCATATCATAACCAATTATGGCTATGACATGTTTGAGAATAGATTCCTCATTATAAATTAGGAATTAATTTGTTTTATTGATAATTAATCCAAATGAAGAGTAACATAGTTGAAGTACAACTATGTTAATAAATTGTGGAGGGAAAAATCAAAAGGGTTGCTCTTGGTAGATATATTAACTTAGAATGAATCCAAGAAATAAAGAGTTGATGATTGATCTTCTGGAGAAACAAAAACGGCTAAAAAGAAAGTCACAAACACATATTAAAAACCTCTTGTTGTTTTGCGGATTTTTTATGAAAACAAAGAAAGCTTACTGTCCTGGATGAACTCAATTTCAAAAATTGGTCAGCAGTTACTACAGTTAAAGTTTCAAAGTAAGAATTTTGTCTTTCTTAGTATTATTATTCTCAAATCAAATGTGACTCTTGCATAAAGAGATATTCTGCTGTTTTTTCTGATGAGGAGCAAACTAATCTTTTCTTTTTCATTTTAATCTAAATATTTTTATATCCAGCTTTGCCTATATTTAAGAACCTTTTATCATCCAAATTCATTTGCGTTAGATGAGTTTTTATTTTGGCTTTAACATAAAAACAATATTGTGGGGGAAATATTGTGTTGAAAAAGTACAACCCAAATTGCACAAAAAATGAAGTACAACTGAGAACGCCGATAGACCCAGTCAAAACAATTGTGTCTTTCTTATACTTTGAACCTAAATATTACAGTAATGTGTGGACAGTTTGTCATGATCAAACATCCAGTGTCCCTTCAATAACTTCTAGGATGGTTTGGATTAATTTAGGATGTAATGTAAAGACAAATAAGTGCAAATTTATTGCTGAAACATGAAGCAGGAAGCAGGATACGGTCACTTTGATGTCCATTGCCTTTTTCATGCAGTGTTCTAGATCGCTTAAATCATTGTGAAACCTGGATGAGATGAAGTAAGTTCTACTTGAGCCTGGAGAAAGGGGAGTACTTTGGAAACATCTCCAACAAAAAAGAAGTGACATTATTCTGTCCAACACAATTCGAGAGCTCATAGAATTTCGACCATTATTTCCATTTTCGCAAAGGAAAGACACCTTAAAAATGTGGAAAATTCTTAAATCGTCCACATTTTTCAATTTGGTTCATAGCATATTAAACATCAATTTCAAAAATAGAAAGATTTGTTGGGGGGGGGGGGTCGATTGGATGATAAGTGTTAAAATACAATGAAACTTTGAAAATACTTTGCTTCAAATTTTGGAATAAAGCTTTCTTATTGGGGTGTAGGTGCAATTCTTGGTTGAAATCGAACTAAAGGAACCCTTCTTTCATTTGATTTTTTCTGTCTTAAACCAATGAAGGAAAGTATCCTTTTGATTGGAGCCAACTTCTTTTATAGCTACGTTTTTTTCATTTCAATGGGGGATGCAGGGGGAGGTTTGAGTGATCTCTTCAAAAATCTTATCGCGGGCGGATGAAAGAAGAGAAAAGGCTTGTTTGGCAACAGTGGGTGGCTCGTGAGAATTTGGGCAGTTTAAGGGTTTTCGCAATTTACAGACCGCCCTTGCGAATTAGATGCCATGAAAAATGTCGAATTGCAAGTTTGAACACCTTTGGTTAGGATTTTGGAATAAAATGCACACTTTATTTGCTCGTTCTTGCAAGAGAAAATTCTCAACAAAAGGCCACTTTTTTGGGTAAGTACAAGTGTAAGTGATGTTATAAGCACTGATTTGTATTGTAAAGCTCCAAAACCATCATGGTATCAAACAAAATGCCGTTTTTTGGACGTGTTTCTCTTCAATATCAAAGGTCTTTTTTAAGTGCTTGCCATTTTTTGATCAAAAGAATAATTTTTCAAATTCTTACAAAACTGAGAGTCAAAATGTCCAAACTGGCAATTCGACAATTTTTGTAGCATCTAAGTCATAAGGGCGGTCTCTAAAACGCGAAAACCCTTGCACCGACCAAAATCTTACATTGACGAACAAGCCTTTTCTCTTCTTTCATCCGCCCGCGATAAGATTTTTGAAGAGATCACTCAAACCTCCCCCTGCATCCCCCATTCAATTACAAAGAGCTCATGCCCTTGCTCAAAGGAGCAAGAGCTCTCATTTGTTTCAAGATCAAGATAATTTCTATGTCTCAAATTACTGCAAGAAAAGGTTTAAAATGCTTGGTTTATTTCTCGAAAATCTTTATTTCCTGAACTTTGAACTGAGTCTTCTGATCTGTTGTTTTTTAGCTTTATCTTTTCGCCGTTATAATTTTTCTATTGTTTTGGTTCAATTGCCTCTGATGTTTCCTTTCCCTTGTTTTTAGTTGGATTTAAAAAGATCCTGACAAACTCACAGTGTCAAGGTTCACGGGAAGTAACAGTAGGGGACTGATAAGTTTATTTTAAGGCAAAGTAATGTTTGGTTAGTTTATGTTGTTGTTACTATACTGTTAGTTAATGGGGAAAATACAACGTTAATAGCCATATTTATTCCAAAACACTTAAACTAACCCAAGCCGATCAAAGCCAACCTACATCAAATTAACCTTACTTAGTTATGGGTTTCATTGGGCTATTTTCTTGAAATTGCTTTGTAATCCCAGCCACAACCTCTTCCCTGCTTATTCGTCTCTCTTCCCTTGCTCTTGGTGCTTGCACATGACACCCTCCCCTCCCTAGCGTGTTCATGGACCCTACTCGGGAATTACTTTTGTAACACGAGACATCTATTTCGGCATACTTATTTATAAGGATGTTTGACCTTTAAAACTGGCATGATGATGTCAGATTTTGGCAACGCTGAAAAGTTTGTTTACGAAGATTTGTTAGAAATATAGGGCTCATAGGAACATGCCAATACAAATGGTGAACCAGAAACCGTCTTGAAAAGAACCTATGCATACTGGCGAATCACATCTTGGACCCAAAATCCCATGTGTTTGCCACCATATCTGTGATCAATAATGACCAATACCTTGTAAAACACATGGACTTAAATGAAAAGTCAGTGAAAAGGGTATGGACCTTAATCCACTCGCAAAATCCTCTTGAAAAAGAATTAAGAACCACATTTCCCCCGGAAACTCTCCCACGGACCAAAACGTTTCATTGCGCTCATCGATTACTTTACTTTAACAACTAAAATCGACAATATCAAATCTATTCTTGGATTATCATGAAAAGAAGTGAAGTCCAATCTAAAGCTCTGCAAGATTTCTACAGTTTCAGAGTTGTAACAAATTGGAACTCTCTGATGTGCCCAATCTGTGACGGAATTCAAATGATAAGTCTCCCTGCTATTACTAATCCCCTGTGGTTATTGGACCTCTGAATTAAAGTCCAATTGAGAAAATGTACACTAATTAGTGATTATATTGCATGTATTGGGACCACTGATGTTGTATGAACATTTGCATATGTCAACCGAATTTAACGTATTTGTTTTTCCTCTTCCCGTACTCTTTATACAACACAAGGTGTTTGGAGTGGACATACAATAAATAACATTTCAGGCTCGAATTTGCAAAATATTTTCACCATGTTCAACTAAATTAGACATAAATGATATACAGGGTGTGACGGGTATTTGTTAATTTCGGGAGTGGTTTTGTAAAACGGCTGCCATTTCACCATCCTTGGTCCGATTTGAGATATAAGCACAGATTTGGATTAAACGTTAAAAATACAATTATTTTATCTAACGTATTCTGCCATTCTCTTCAATAACTCTTTCCAATCTGGGCCTGAATTGGGAGCAGGCCTTGGCTACCACGTCCTTGGATAAGTTTGCGAATTCATGGTGGATTTTTAGCTTCAATTCGTCTGAGGTGTTGCATGGAGTTCGGTTGGTATGTTATTCAATCACGCCCTATATGAAAATATCCAGCCGATTGAGATCCGGAGAGTTAGGAGGCCATAAGTCCGGTCAAGTCCAAAATCGTCTAAGTTGTCCTCTAGCCAAGTGAGACTTTTTTGTGGACGTGTGGCAAGGTGCTGAGTCTTGTTGCCACATGAAAAGCCGTTCCTGGGTTGCAGTGGCTTCATAGTCACATCCAGATTCCTCCAACTCCTTCCAAACTTTCCACACAAACAGAGATGAGAGCCTCAAAGTCTGCAATTTGCTTATTGCCCTTTCCGGCGCGAATTTTTAGCATGGCCTTGGGTGTTTTCCACTGAATTGGAACTGATAATTCTTCTTTTGATGCCATTTTTCTTCCAAACTCTCACATATGACTCATCTGTCAGCTGACAAAATTTCAAACCTATAGCTCTATCGGATAATTCAAAAGAGCACGCCAAAGTCGATTAACAAAAACCCATCGCACCCTGTATATGTCTAAATTTTGATGTTTAAGAGAAAACATAAATGATAAATGAAGAGGGGATGAACAAACTGCACGAATGCAATTTGGGACTTTTTTATGGGAACCATGGGCTTCATTTTGAGGGTGTTGACTTGAAGGTTATTGTCAAGGCAATCACCTTGCAAAATTTTGATGCTATTTAGCGGTCCTTTGCTGAAATTGATGAAAAGAAACAGGTCGTCTACACATTGAAAGTATTGAATTCCTTTGTCATTAATGGTGGGGCCTTGGTGACCTGGGCCTTTCGGCAGGTCAGAGACACAAAGGATAAGCAGTAGTGGATCTTTCATCATGAGATTGTGTTCTATTGAAACCTCAAATTTGTTAGTTTGAAAAGTACAACACACAATTAATGATATTGTTGTATGCACTAACTTGCTTAACACCCTTCAATTTGCAAGGGTAAAACTGCTCAAGGTGTCTAGCCTTATGAACCATAATGTAAGAACTTAGTTGGGTGTTAGGGTAAATAACGAGTTCTCATGTAGTTGGAACTTGATTTGTATATGCATATAGTATCCCCTTAGTCATTACAAATGCATATTTGGGCAATTTCATGCTTAGTCTTTTCACTCTTTGCCCTAATGCAAGCAATTTTGGAAACCCTGCATATTTCTGTGTTATTGTCAGTTAAAGTTGCGCTCAAAAGTAAACATGCTTCATGAACCCAAATGTACTTACTTTCAGCTTATAATACATATATATTTGATTTAAAACTCTTTCTTTTCATTTTAAATGATGAAGAATGGCTAAAATATTTTTACCGACTCTTAAAATAAGGTGCAAAGTTATTGGTTGAAGGTTTCAAATCGTGCTACTTTTGGAACCTGTTGGGCACCCTGAAATGCTTTTTCCCAGATTGACGAGATTGATTTTTGGACTGAGA
This sequence comes from Tigriopus japonicus, assembly GCA_010645155.1. Taxonomy (NCBI): domain Eukaryota; kingdom Metazoa; phylum Arthropoda; class Copepoda; order Harpacticoida; family Harpacticidae; genus Tigriopus; species Tigriopus japonicus. Next base: position 2,102,233 of record CM021320.1, on the reverse strand, counting down.
TTGGGGGCATCAAGATTGGGTCAAGGCTAGATTGAAAGACTGAACAGATTGAATGATTGGGATTTTCCATCAGTACTGGGGAAGCACTTACACTCGGCACTTTTAAGAACGCACGTCAGCATTGAAGAGATTTGAAGAGGAAGGTTGTTAGCAATGACTGTCATTACGATAAATCATTCACCTGGATCACAGAGAGTTCGGAGGATTTTTTTCAAATTCCTGTACCACTCAAAATTGACATCTTTTTTTAAATTTTTTATCTCATGTCTTCAGGCTTTCTCGAAATCAACAAGACATAGAAATTGTCTTAGGGTGGCCAAATGCAGACTAGTTATGCGACATTCAAATTTTCCAAAAGATTTCTAAATTATGAAACGATCTTTTGGTAACCTGAAAAGTTTAGGAAATAAAGACATAGTTTTACGTAAGTGTTCACTTTTTGTTTTGCTTAATCATGGACACTGTTGGTTACCTCCGGCTTTCTGTTTTGGACTACAGAAATGTTTTGAATCTGTTACGTTGTGGTCAGACTGAAATTTTAGTCAGCCATGATGGTCTAGAAAACAAAATGAGGACGTCTGCTTTACTCGAATATTTTTCCATCAAAATGTTGGAAAAATATACCCAAATATGGCTTTTTGCCTTTGTGAGTTGCTCTTGTGATTCCGTGGAGTTAAAAAGGGCTTATTTTCTCATCAGAAAGCAGTTCTACGAGTGCTTCAATGCCATCAAGAAACAATCAAAACTCGAGGAATAAAACTTGTCCATGGTCTTCAAAATAAAGCTTACAACTGATCTAACTCATTCCATTTGTTGTGATCAATTTAGAGTCAATCGGCAGTTTGCTGGTGGGCCACAAAATGAAGTTTATAAGGACTTAAAAAGAGAAACTTCAGACCACGCTCTTAAGTGATGTGTCATCACGGTTTTGTTGACCTGATGATGCAAAGGAAGCCGTGGGATGCCAAGAAATGGGTTCAAACAGCTCATACCCTTCCTTTCGTCCATGTTCCATAGATTTAAGTGGTGGACTATCTTATATTTATGTGAGGAAGTTGGCCGATGATCGAGCCCTTCCTTTCTACAGTTCGAAAGCCATTGCTGACTATCCAAGTAACAATGTGTGGTCAACAAGTTCGTCAATATATTCACCAAGAGCCAGCAATCAACCCAATTCAAGCCAATCCCGACTATTTTCAGTTTCAATTTGCTAAAATTTTCTTTTATGGACAATAAACTCATTAATCGTCTATTGCGCGATAAAACACTTTTTGTTCCTACTTTTCCCGTCATTTGGTACAAGACCTTTTGTAGTATTACGTCGACACGTGTATGACATGCTCTCTATGCTAAAATCGGCATTTTTTATCCTCCAGTGTTAAAAACGCTTGGCATTGGCATGTGCCCATTTTCAAATGTTAGACTCCAGATTATTTGTCCAATTGAGGGTTGCCAATTTGTATCGATCAGAGTTCAAAAGTTAGGTCAGGGTCAGAAAATAAAAAGATTGCCATTTCAATGCTTTAGCAATGAAAAAGTCATTTGGAAATTTATGGTTCATAATAAAGTGCTCAAAAGGGCTTGTTTTTTTCCGCCCCAAAAATACTGAAATATTGGTTAGAAGTAAGATCGATTTGGCAGGCCTGGAATATTTCAGGGTTCAAAATTATTTGATCATTAGCAAAATATGATAGAAAAAATGTAAGAAAATGAGTCGTACAGGAATTTGATATTTTGTGTACAAGTAGAGGAATAACAAAGAAGTTGTGTGAATCTAGTGGCTTGCATTGCTAACAACATCTGTCTTAAAACCAACCGGCGCCCAACGTGAACGCGCTAGTACGCGTGGCCACTCTGCCTTCCTCTTTGCTTTCAAGTTTTGGTATTTTTTTTTCATTTTAGTTAGAAGGCCCCGCCTGAAAAATACATTTTTGAAGGCCACCTTCAAAAACTTTGTTTTTAATGCGTGGGTTCACGTTTCACGTTGTTTCAGGACTATTTGTGTGATATGAAGAAAACAAGTGGTTGTACATGTGTTAATCTCTTTATTCAGTGCCTTATTGGTCAACTGATGAAAAATTATCTTAAAGAAAGCACTTGAAATGTATTTAAAAAGTAACAAATCACAGCAGCACCGCTGTATACCAGGTATCAGTACCTTGACGTGGTTGTCTGGCTTTAGTACCCAGAGTGCAGCAAAGGTTGGGGAAGCTAAAGCTACATGAGAAAAGTTCTTGTTCAACGAGACTTATGTATGTTAAGGCAAGGAGTACGGTAAAACTGTCCTCTTTGGTTAAGGCAAATCCTTGGTTAAGGTAAGAGTTTCATTTAGCGAGTTTCATTCGGACGCGCAAGTTCTCGTTGCACTTGTCATTGCTGAAGGTCTTTCAAAGAGCCTTAAATAGCTTCGATGTGTGCTTGCCACGTCAGGGAGTCTCGTTGAACGAGACTAACATTGGGAACTTGAGTCTCATTCAATGAGACCACCACCAACTACTCAAGCGTTTTTGATAAATTGTTCAATATGTATAATTAATTAAAAATGGAAAAAGCATAACATTTCACGAATTTCCTTTGCGAAAAATTGAAATTCTCCCACAACCCCATTTCTATAATACGAGTATTTTCAGGTATTTGAAAACGTTCTTGTTTTCTGAGCTAAGACTAACAAGTTCCACATATATCAGGCCAAAAGAAGGGCGATACCGTGATTTGTCTTAGTACACAGAAATACATGACGGCATCTTATTTGTTAATGAGAACTTCTGAATCCCTACGCTTCACGTCATGGAGTGTATTTGTAAATTTTGGGTGGAGCCAAACCACGCTCAATTTACTTCTTCCTCCATAAATCGACCTGGACATGAGCGATGTGTTGGGCACTACGTACCTACATAGGAAACACATCAAGGTTCTACTGTTTTCAAAAAAGATACTGTCGACTTACAGAGCCAGAGGATCAATCAACCCCAATCTATCTTTCCTCTCATAGACAAGTGCTTCGTCCTTCCAACTCCAAGTTTAAAATCCACCACAATGAACCTGTGAGCGTTTAAATACCTGGATAGACCTGTCTGCTCTGGTCTTGAAAGTTGCCGAGAAATTGATCAGTTTCTCGAAATAATTCGGACCATCCTGTTCTTAGAATGACGTACGAGCCGTGAGGAATCTGTCCATGTTTCTCCTCCCATTTTCGCAAGTGATCCAAGGTGAGCATTCGACTGTGATCCTGGCCAAATCGATCCAATAAATCGATGACAACGGCTGCAAAAAAGAACATAGGCAAACAATGCAGATGGAAGTGCTGAGAACAAAAAAAATCAATTTTGTCCCCCGTGTCGAAAAGCTCATAATTTATTTCTCATTCGAATCAAGAGCAATGCACGTATGTTTAGGGACGGGGGAAAATAGATTAACCCTGAATTAAATCTCAATATGATTTGGTGACTGAATTATAACGTTGTTTAGTTCCTAGCCCGCATTGGTTTTTAATTGACGGGTGGGAATGGTTTGTCAGCAAATTTGTTTAAAATCCTGTCAAGCATGGGGCTTAATTTATTGTCGCGCATTCTGGTGTACCCCAGAACAACTTCTTCTACCATAACAACGACATCCTCCACTACATCCAGAGATCGATCTATGATACCAAACAGGGAGGGGGCATGACATTGGCTGATAATCAAGTGATGACGGACAACTCGGTTGATGATGAAAGGACAGGTGGATTTGTGTTTGACCTCTGGGAGGCTACATAAGAGAACTTGGCCGAGCCCTGCTCTTAAGATCAACTGTCACGATTAGACACGTGTTCTGGAGGAGAACCAAGGGTTGCAATTTGCTTATCAGAACCCACGCATCATTTGAGAGAGTCAACCATTTCATCCATGGCTACTAGTTATCGGGGATTGTGAATAAGAATGTTCATGGGCTTGACGGACAAAGCTGTGGTTAGATGAAAGAGAGCCAGATTGCGATGAAGCGATCATTTTACCCTGTAAAATTTCAATAGGTTCGATATTCGAGGTGAAGGTGCATGGTGATGCCCTTTAAAGACATCGGTCATGTCTATTCAAAGGAAAATTAATGGCTATTCAATCTCATCTAATGATTGGTCGGACGAGCCAAGAGGGAAATTAAAAATAGATACCCTGGACTCTCGACTAAAGTGCCAACGGCTGGCGCGAGCTCATTTTCCTTTCGTTTGTTGGTATCTAATGAGTGCTCTTTGCCCATCGCGATGTTTTAGCATGTCAAAGTCTATCTTGCAGGCAAACATCAACTGATGATGGTTCTCTCGAGTGGACTCAATTTAGATGGCTTGTTCTGCCCAAAAGTGTCCAATGGAAATGCATAGCAAATGAGCTTCGTTTGTAAAGAATGGTTCTTTTGGCCCGGTTCTATTGAGTGTGAAAGAGCATAGTTGAATGACAGAGACAAATGCAGAAGTCAATCAAATCATGAGACCCGCATTGTTATCAAGTTACGCTTGTTATCCAACACTCATGGACATCTTTTGTGCCATAATTCTGAGGGCGTTTGTACCACGCGGTACGTTCCACCAAGATCCTAGCAAAGGAGACGACGAAAAACAGTCATTTGAATTGCGCGTCATACTGCGAAAGAAAGCGGTATTTCTTTTGAACACTTGATGAGGAGCGACTACGCACAAAGTCGCATAGTTGGGAAGCAAGCACTCCATCCACCACAAGTGCATATGCCATCGACGAGGACAATATTGAATGCCCACCCATGACAGGTCCGTCTTGTCGAGACCGATAGCATAACACCAAATCATGGTCCATTTGGGTAATGCTCTATGATTGGATGATTCAAAAAGTGCTCAGAGGCCACTTCAGGTGAAATGAAACACTTTTCAGCTCAGCTCTAGGTGCACGTTGAGAAAATTTTCTCAAAACGGGATCTTCTCAAAAATTGCATCGCAGTTTGACAGGGCGTTTCAAGAGCGAACTAGTGTCCAGGACTAGAGCCATCCATGGCAAACACCCAACTGGACAAGCTATATATTTCCAATTGAAATGGCCCCAACCATGCAACTAGAGAACACGGTATCGTTGGTGGTAGAAGTAGTAGGGAGGACTGTACGAGTAGAGTGCATGGAGTGGATCTCTGACGGTCGTCCATTCTTGGGCATTGCTCGAAGCGTGACAAAACTCTTCAGGAATTTGAGAAGGTTCCGCTAATTAAACTCTTCCCTACGATGAGCTTCACTCATTCCCTTGCAGTTCTGAATGTATATTTGCATTATTAGGACTGAGAATTTGAAGCCAAACAAGTACAGTAGTTTATTTGTATTTCAGACTTATTATTTGCACTTTTCGTTGTGATTGCATCATTTCAGGCATTTTTGATACAAAAAATACTTTTCTTTTGAATTTGACGATCAAAATTCTTAAAATTTTCTCCCTAACACTGCATTGGCTCATTATTTTTAAAATTAGGCATTCAAAGGTTGTTACTGGTTCCCACAAAAGGGGACCAATACCGGCATTATTGGACCTCATTCGATTTAAAACGAATCCAAAGAGCTCTAGAAACTTAGTCGACTTACTTAGTGAACTAAAATAAAATTATAATACACTAGGCTCACTTGCATGACGAAAATATAAGTGAGAAAGGAATCGATCTTGCTAGGCTACGTACCTGGGACATTAAGAAGCCGCTCCAATGGAATGTGATCAGTTGAAAATGAGCCATTGATGTGATGATACATCTTTGGAGCATTGATGTGGGTACCCAACCGCTCGTCCATACAAAACTCGAAATACTCGGACCTGAAAAACGGGTGAGAATGTGGGCATAAATGGAAATTCTGCCTCAGAATCCTTTGCTATTATAGGAAGCCATGAACAATTGAACATATTCCGGTAAAATTGGGTTACAAGTAGTAGTTATCACTCTTACAAATTCTCCCAAAAAGGTAACGGGTTACATTGGTTTTACACAAACCATCAACACATTTACAAAAGAAAGTTGCAAATGCCAAACAAACTCCAACGGAAATGTCTGGCCCAAATAATCAGCGTCTCCATCTTGGCAATCAACAAGTGGTGCCATTTCAGCTTTGAAAATGTGAGAAGGTCTCCTTTGCGAAGAGTTATTGGATGCTTTTGGTTTGCAACAAGCCAAAAAGAAGTCACTAATTGCCTTGGACCACACCTCGAATACGTTGTCTTGAAGGGATTGTACTCTTCTTAGATAAGCTTATGTGTCTGCAACCAAAGGTCAGTCTGGATTGAGACATCTATGTATCAGGTCACCCCTCATAGCAGTACCCTATCTACTACGAAATATGAAACCATAAACAGAATGTAGTCATTTGGCTATCCAAATAGGAAGTAACACTCAAGAGAGTGATGGACATGCGATTTGTATGTGCCCAAGAAATTGTCGACCACTTGAATGCTGCCGGTTTCATCATTAGCACACGAGGTCACTTCCGCCCATTTATTTGAACATCAATTTAAAATCATAGCTCCAACCTGACACCACAAGTAGCAAATGGACGACAATCAGACTTCAAGAGCGAACATAACTTTGGGCGGGATTCAAATTGAACGTGCTTCCCTCCTTCTCGTCATAAGACTAAGTCCAAAGAAGATATTTATGAGGATCGGTCAAGCTTTGGAATAACGACATTTTTAAGAACTTTTTTATCATTATCCAATGATGTTTTGGACCAACGCTTGTCCTGGTTTCAAGAATAAGTGATGTTGATATTGGCCCTGTTGAGCGACTAATCAAGGCTGTTTATTCTCTAGGATTAGTTTCCAGACAAAAGATGGATGGATCACGCTCATTTTCATGACTGGATCCAGTCAACGAGTTTACTTTGTTTGTTCCCTAATTGTCAACACCAAAGTGCATACACTCATACACCGGCGTGCACGTTAGTCCCCAGTTTGATGAGTTGGTCTACCCACAATACTTGGCACCGACTAATCAGACCATGTTTTGACGTTGGAACATGAAGTTATGGTGACATGAGGCAATAATGACTTCAAAGCCGACCTCCCAGTTCATTTGAAAGTTATGTGACAACCGACAGATGGACGAGCCTGGATCATTTTCCATCCTTTTCTCGCCATTCAGCTTTGTGTCAAAATTAGAACTCTTTGGCTCCTGTTTGATTGAAGCGATGTTGAGCCGTAACGGCACATTTGTTGGCAAATATCCTCTTTAGTCGTCCTAAAATTTGTTCCACTTCTGTGGAGGGCCACCATTACTTACTAGCTCAACTGATTGGAGAGAATGAGAGAAAGGAAAGGGGAGGAGTGTTTTGTGACCAAGAAGGCTCTCTTTTCATCTAACACGCTTAATGAACCGTCAAAAGTTATGAGACATTGATGACAGCTGATATATGGGCAAAATGAGGTTTGAGAGCCTTTTTTCATTAGTGACCAATTGTTGGATTTTTATACTAGGGACTCTCCAATTTGGGACTAAAATCACGGATCAAATCATAGTTTCCATTCTTCTTTGGGAATGTCAAAAGTCTACAGCACTGTTTACCCGGCACTTTGAGGAAGCTTCAAAACCGTTGACAAGAATTGTCATTGGTTTTGACGCTTCAATGGACAATTTTTCCCATTTTCAATGTTGAGGGAAAAAGACTTGATAGCAATCATTTTTAAAACAAAGATTTCAAGTCCCGTGAGTTAAAACTGTGAAGAACAAATTTAGGAAAACAGTCATTAAGCCGTTTGTGGAATAAAAACGTAATGCCCATAACATTTCACCTCTCATTTGGCGTTCATTTTCATGCTTCCCTTGCTTTTTTCTGATTTGCCCAGAAAAAACTTAAAAAAAAGATTTTGCCCTTTTATACATATAGATCATTTCGTCAATTATAATTACTGGAATAATTATTTGTCAGTCATTCTGGTAATTGTTACTTCAGAGAATTTCTTTGAAAATGTGTTGAGTAATTGAAAGGAAACTTCTGTAAGACCCAAAGACTGAAAATCTAACGATAAATCAGCGAAGAAATTGAAAATCTCGATTGTGTTTTTAAGGTCTGAAAAGGTCTGAAGAGTCATAAATAAAAATACCGTCTATGAATGGTTTGCAATATTTCAGAACAACAAATGTTCAAATTCAATCAATTTTCTTTTAAATTCAGGCTGAATATGTGTAAGTATTTCAATAGGAAGACGTTCGGCTTCGCAATGTACGGTCCCTAGATGGATTTTCGTATGGGCGAATGGGCGGATGGATAAAATGACGCGAACAGGCCAGAACAAGTCATCATTTCCAACCATACGGTGCTTATCTTTCTTTTTACCCAAACCATCATCATTACGCGGAGTTTGTCAATAGTAAATTGTTCTATGCATGGGAGGCGAGCACCAAAGTAGTTTTTCTGCTCATGAGTCAAGACCCATAACATGATATCATTTGTGATGAAGAGGAAGACTTACAACACACAATGAGACTTGATAGTATTGTTGTATCTAGAAGACCATCTTTACAAACTGGCCACTGACACATCTCTAGTCAAAAGATGTCTTGCTTTTTGAAAACATGTTTACCAACTTGAGGGGGTTTTCTTTTAAGCCGTTTATTTGAATGCGAGAAAACCAAGGAATTCATCATGTTGCTTCAAATTCAAGCAAGAGCTTGCCTCGATGGTAGAGAGAGTCTTTTTGCATATGAACTAGTCTATATAAGGAAGGTATGGTCAGACCTTTTTCAAGTTCCTTCGGCTTTTTTGGTCAAAAACCGAGATAACTTTTTATTCCCAATTTTCAAGCCAAAGGATTAAGAGTTACCCAGGGCTTTGCATTGTCTTCGCCCTTCTTCAATTTTCAAGAAAAACGTAAACGAAAGATTTTTTTGAATGGACCTTAAATTTGATTCAAACTTCTAGACCTTAAAAATCATTTTTGGGGTTGCTTGAGATAGCTTAATGCAGGGGTCGGCAACCACTTTTGAGTCAAGGCCCACCAAATTTGACGTTGCGTAGTCTGGGGCCAGCAAACAGATGCTGGAAGGTTCATGGGCCCACAATTCAATGATCAAGGAGCCCACGAGTATGTAGTACTACGAATGGCTCTCGGGCCTAAAGATATCATTTCAAAGAAACGTCAATTACGTCACGTTTAGCATTTTTGAAGCTTCAATTGTTTGCTGTTGTTGTTGCCACCGTCAATCAGGATGTTCATGTTAATAAAAAAAAATGGATTTTGTTAGAACACTACAGATTTTGTGATCAATTTAAATAGATCATGCCACTAAGGATTGTTCTAGTCATTGTTTCGCAAAATAAGTTGCGATCAAGCCCTTGCACTGATATTTTTTCGGTCTAAGGTCGATCAATAGGCTCCATTTTTTTCTCTTGCACTTCTTGCTTTGTTTCGCTTGGTTGAAGCTTAATGTTACAACCACTGTCGCTCATGTTCTGATGACGCTTCTTTAACATGAGCTTCTGTACTCGGGCCCACTATTTTGGACGTTCCCCATAGCTCGGCCATCCAATACCACCACATGTGAGCCCAGGTCTACAGCTTGCTGACCCCTGGCTTAACGCTTGTGAATTTTCTACCTAATGAGTAATGACTAATGAGAAACACCAAGAAAATTCGGCTTTCCTTCGTCAAATAAATTAGACCAAGCAAAACCAAACGAAGGGTAATGGGACATTACTTCTTTTATGGGCGTCAATGTCTGGATGGATAACGTCTACCTTGGAAAAAACCGCCTCTCGGTCTCCTTGGAACGACCAAAGAATTGGAACAGTTCCCCTCCCCTCGGAACTACGACTGGTGGAAAAAAGTCATCTATCAATCGAAAGCTCATAAAAGCCTCAGCCTTCGTTGCCTCCTGAGCAAACACGAGCTGAAAGCAAGACCTGCTAGTGCACAAGAATCTTTGAAGGGCCCTTGATCAATGCACGAGTACGATCCCGTGTGCTTACATTTGTTGCTTGAGAGTGGGATGACGACACGCAAAAAGCACATCAAGACAGTTAAAGAGCGGCACCGACAATTCTAAGTTCTAATACCTCTCCACCTTTGACTGAAACAAGCCCTGTACCACAACAAATCCCACCGTACTTAGCTATCTTAGAGCAATTTCATTAAGTCAAGAGCTCAGCACCCATGTTTGAGGGTGCGGAATCGAGTACGAGGCTCTCTTGAGTAATTTCGCATCGCTTTTCCTACAAAACGATGGGTTGGGTGGGCTAGTTCCAATGCGATCAGTAGCCTTTTCCTGTGTAACACTTAAATCAAACCCGTAGACTAACAAATGAGGATGCATTTCCAGGGTAACAAGACTCAAGAGACCACTCGAGAAGATGCTAGCAAAGAACATCCTCGGAATAAATCAAGATGCTATTCCAACGAGGCTCGATTCTCATTCATGGAGGCGCTCAGCATGGAATCAAGACAAACGCCCCCTCAAGGCCTTGGTGCCAAAAATCACCCATACAATGATCCTCGTACGGCCGAAATATCCGAGTATGAAAACATCGAGTGCATGTCTCTATACAATTTCCAGGCAAAAACGAGGTGTCGATCATGACTTTGTTCTTTTCGAAGCTGACAGTGGCTGCTACAGAACATCTCGATTTCACGATTTTCTCTCTTTCAAATCTGACGACCTTTCTGCGTCTCATATTTTGAGTGCCGCGTGACATTCCGACATCGAACTTGCCTGTCAAAGCATTATTGATGGATGATAATGAATTTTGAAGGAATTGCATCCATTTCATCCCCCACCGATCTCGGAGTGGCCCAACGGCCAACACCCAACCCTAAACTGGCCCACTTCCGTCGGCCCACTGCCGCTTGCAATAGTCCAATATCACTCGGGGTCGTTCGAGTTTGTGGAAATACTTTGATAGGCATTACCAGGCACGGCAAATTAGGAGATACTGGAGAGATACGAGCTTCGCAAATCCTATCTAATGAACAGGATCGTTTTCATCGAGTGTGAAAAAGTAGACAAATAGGGATTTCCGAGAACCGCAACAATCTTGATCCAAAGTGGTCATTTAGATCTCCACGGTAAACCGGAGCCTTCAGCATGCACTCAATAACGACCTCGACAAATGAATGTAATTTCAAGCTAGCAATGCGGATGGACTAACTCTACCCCAATGATACCGAGTGCGAGACAGTTTTGTTATCTCTCTAAACAAAATCTCGGAGGAGCTTGCAAGTAGGTCTCGTCGTCGTTGGAAGCTTGATGCTCAGTTCTTGCTATCGTACTGGTAATGAAGACACAAGTCTTTCTCGTTCCCAAAGCCCAACCGTTCATTTTCATGTAATAGTGCATGTAGTCGTAGTCGGGATGCGTGCATGTGGTAATACAGGACAGCATTATTATGACTTCATAAATGTTTTCATCGACTTCCCCTCCTCGGCTTAGTGCATGGTGTCTACCCGGGAACGGATGAAAGCATTCTCAACCACGTTTGGGTAGAAATTTGTCGAAGAAGGTGTTGATTTATGAGATTTCGCACCTTGCTTCTATCCTCTCTTCCTTCTTCCCTCTTAATCTTCCGCTGCCAAAGGCCAAAGCAGAAAAGTACCGGTGAACAAAACAGGCTTCATGAAAGGAGTGCTTCGATATCAACTCATCAAGTCATCACGGATTTGCAGGTATCACACTCGGTTTTTGAGTCACGAGAAATGAAATTCCCCTTTGATCAATTATTTGGATCTCCTTCCACATTGCGAAGAGAACGAGGAGGAGTCATCTTTCCATGCATATCATGACCGAGTGAGATGCTTCTTTGCTTATCATCTTGTGAGTTATCGCTATTGTGAATTGCGAACTCATTGTTGAATGCGCGTATGAATGAGACGGAAGCACATCGATCTACTTTGAATTACTTTAAGGGTTGGATAGTGACCGAGATGTAACAAGTAAAGGAACATGGTTTTGATTTAGATTGCCAAGATTGACACTGATAGTGAGATCATGTGCAAAATTATTTGAGCAGATCAGTGTGATATGCCAATCGTTTTGATTTGCACGATGAATATCATCCTTCACACAGCTTGTGTCAACAAATCTATTTTGAGAGGATGTATCTTGGTCTGATAATCCATGCTGTGATCCAATCTCTGCCTAGAAAGTGCAAATCATCGAAAAATCTTATATAATGTACTATGTTTGTGGAACACTCGTAGAGAAATGTTCCAACATGTAAAAAAATGAAATACATGACACATGAATGTACAAGACTATAAGATTTATAAAAATATTACTACATTCAAGCAATTATTTTTTGTAAACTTTATATAGATTTATGAAAGTGTTATCTGTGAACATCAGAACATGAAAGATGAGATTCTTTGAATTCGAAACAGATATTGGTCTCACCAAGATTGAGATAAACTATGCATCATTCATTTAGACAAGTTTCGAATCTCAACGCTTCTTGTAGATGATCTTTTCTCGATTTATGTCAACACCTTAGGCTAGTTTTTAAGACACAAAAAATCGATCTCAAGATCGTACTATAATACTATAAGTCCGATCTTGAGATTCTTTGCGGCTAAAAAACTAGCCTCTAACGACGAATTTTGGAATGTTTCTAACACTTCGAAAGATTTTCTTAGGCAATACGCACAATAATGGCGCTTTATTGAATTCAGAATTATGGCAAAACATTAGGCAAATCAAATAATCATAAAACAGATAATTGGTATTTCACCAAAAATTATGTAAGGTGGTCAAAGAAAACTTACAAGAGATGAAAAGCTTAGAAAAAACGTCATCAAAATGCAAAAATGCAAAGAAATCTTTCTATAGAACTATTTTTAAACGTTTTTCCGTCTGAATTTCCAGAATATATCAATCTTATCAAATGTTGGCCCGATTTCAAATTGAATTTACAAATATGGTGCGACTTATATGAACGAGCCAATTTTCTTGCACTTCTTTGCGTATGTACCATAAGAATAGAGATTTTTTTACTTAAACATGTCAGCCATTTTGGTAATTGAACAACCTTGCTTCAAATTCCCGCACTTCAGTGTAGAGCATTGAAAGAAAAAAGGAGCTTGTTTTGTTCAAAGGTTTGGGTACAAATCAAATACGCCTCGATTTAGCATAAAGTGTTTTTTATCCCCCCCAAGTCAAAGGACGTGAAATCCTGGGTTAAATTCGCTGCTTTTGGTGGGAGTCACCCGAGTGGAAATGTTGTCCCCCTCATTTGTCGGTTTCATTTCAAGTTGAAGTCATTCCCGCTGTTTTATGGCGAAAGGTGACAGAAAAAATTCAGATAAGCTCACTTAAACTTGGCGGTCGCCCATTCTGGGGAGAACCTTGGAATTTTGGACATCTCATTTACCAGAGTGCCACTGGACACACAAAAAACATAGCCATAAAATTAGTAAAAGACAGGTGAGATAGATTGGTTGCAAATTGCCGAAGACACATTGATCCCGGTATTGTGATTAGATGGAAAACGAGTTCCTTTGTCACTTGACGAGTCAAGAGAACGAGTGCAGCTCTCAAATGTCAAAGGGTTGAACTCTCACTCAGAACCAATCTAAAACGTAACGACCATCTTACCTGGCCCCATATCCCTCATCTTGGGTTTCCACACTCATTTCTAATGGAATGCCACCTTGAGCCAATGGCATTCGATCCATAACGAATGTGTGACTGAGATCAAACATTTGCGAGGAAGACGATCTCCGATTGTGTCGAGGACGGTGATTGTGGCCATTATGATCATGATTATGTCGAAGATGATCACGGTGAATAGTGTCCTTTGCTTGCACTTGCACTGTGAGAACGATCAGGACAAAGCCCAATAGTGTCTTTAAATAAACCATATTGGTCAGTGTGGCTTCACCTTTATTTATGAATAGGTTTTGGTAGTCGTTGTTCTTGCTGTTGTTTGGCAAATCCCTGGTTGAGGGACAATGTCACGAAAATCCACCAGGTCAGACCAAACCTGTTCCAAAATGGTCAGACACCACGTCCAAAAGCGTCTTAAGAGACGTTGATATCTTTCCACTTTCCAGGGAATTCGCTTGATTGCTCGCAATTAGTCAGCAAAAAACCGAGAAAAGCTCGAGAACCAAGGTCTATTGTGAATAACCTCTCTTGACTTGTCTCGTTTCTGAGACGCAATCCATTTTTGGGTGTAACCCTTCCAAATTTGGGTCTATCGAAACTTCTTCCCACGGGAAGACGACAACAACGAATTCTCGGAGATCCACGCTCGCACTGTTTACCAAATGAACTAACTCACGATTACCAAGCTCCACTCGATCGAGACTTCTCAGGCCTCGGATTATTTTCCGCGTCTTCTTCTTCTTTAGTCACTTGATCGGTTGTGAGTTCGACTACTGACGTTCAAATCATACATAGTGGGACCGCAAATGGCATAGATGGCTAGCTCTGGCACACGCAACGCATATACGTACGTACGTACGTACGTACGTACGTACGTATGTACACCCGTCCATACTACGAACATGCTCGCACAAAATACACGATCCGTCGTTCAAAGAGTATGGGGAGTTGAAGGCGGATAAACCGACGAGCAGTCTCGAGTTTGTCGTCGGGTATGTGCGTAAATTATAGAGGGCTTTTCCATTTTTTCGTCTTTTTCCGAGCTTAGAAATTTTTGAAGGGATAGAGGCAACCAAGGAAAAAACGGTTTTGTGGCAAAGCCGATTATGGAGATCATGCAGGTAGGAATGCACCACGAAGTGACATGTTTAGAAGTAATGATTGGGTGAGTCTAGACCCAATCTGCTTCCGATCAAGCACTAAACGATAGCGGTTGATTTGATGAGAAGTCAACCACTTGTTCGAAATGTTTCACTCTCAACATGTTTGTTGCTTAATTTATCACACCAGGGTGGTTTGAACTAAGTTAGGTGGTTTGAGCAAAGTTAGGTTTAATTTTTAAAACAATCATAACACAAGCAAGACCATAAGGTTTTACCAGCCGTTTTCACATTCCAGATTAAGAAATCACGGCCTTCGTTCTAGAGTTATTTAAAGGGGTTAACATCGTGACTTTTAACTTTTTCCCTTTACAGTATGTGGATCATATCAAAATTCCTCGGCCAAATCGTTGGCACACCTCGTTTTTTCGTGACTGCTTTAAGACATTTATTGAAAGAACAACTTTCTAAATCCCATCAATCGACTTAGGATGTCATTTTCCGCAGCAAGAGCAATTCGTCAGTTCAAAAAGGGTTACAGCACTTAAATACAAACATAAATAAACGTATGGCTAAATATTGTTAAAGAGAATTGAACTTGCTACAATAACATTCGTTGCGTCATCGCTGTTGGCGTGTAATTCTGTCGTTTTGCCCTTGAAATAGTTTGGCTGTCGTCAAATTTGTCCCTAAAAACATTTGAGTGATCTTTTAATCTTTAAAAGGGGAAAACTCTTGTTCGATTTTGAATTCATCACTTTCGTCATTTAACAACCAATATCAAAATTTCTTCAAAAGGAATTTTTAAGTTCTAAACGTGTAAACAGTAGTACACAAGAGTAGTGTCGGTGGTCTGAGTGAGAAATCAGAATTTTGGAAGGGAAAAAGTTTTAGTCCGTGACTCTTCGTAAAAAATTGCCGCTGAATTGAGTGTGAAGTGTGTTTGATGTACGTAAAACGCTCCCCTTCTTTGATTTTGACCTCTTTCGACAAAAAATATCACGATACCCCTTTCGACAGTGCCAAAGCTCTTTTGTCCCTCCCCAAACGACCAAAGAACAAGATTTGTCCCATTCACATCCTCGTTGCGGCCAACGAACAAGAATCTTGTTAAGCGAGATGATGAAAATTAATTCACGACACATCATTCCAATCACGTTTGACTACTCATAGTTTTTTTTCTCTCACCACATCAGACGATCTGACAGAATGGTGAGGGGATGATTAATTTAAATTGGGACTGCCTTTTGTATTACACATGTCTTTCCAACCACTTATTTTCTCCTCTCTTGTCTGGTCAGGTTGAACTCGCAATATTTATGAAAATCATCCTTCACGCAAGACTGGGATTTGTCGGAAAGACACAACTTTAAGATAAAAAGAAGTTCCCGCTCAAGCTCAGGCCAGCAAATGAGTGATTGGCCGTCATTGTTGGACCTGAGACTAGGGCATTTTATGACTACGGCATTTGTTGAGCTTGCCAACCCAAGTATGCTGTACTATGTTCAAGAATTACACAGACAATGTAACGATGGGTTGAGCCGAGAGAGTTGGGAGTTGAGGGTGGGGGATGATTAGGGGGCACGTGATGAGATGTAAGTGGATAATCAGAAGGTTTGGTCAACACAGAAAAGCTAGCATGCATCACTGCCCGTGTATTAATTTAATGGGCCTCACACCACGATGTCTCACAAATTCCATAAGATGTGAAGAAATCGAAATGCTTGCCAAACGTTTCCTCCCCGATTCTTATGATTTGCATTTCAAACATCCCACCCACTTTTTTTCTCTCTCCCTCGGCCATCATTGTCATTGTGGGGCATTGTTTATGTTTTCTTGTTGTTGTGGAGGCATGAATTGGGCAAGGATTACGTTGACGTCGAGTTGTCAATTGTCAAATCGCTCAGTCGGTGCTCGAAGATCTCTTATCTGTTTTTAGCTTTGGGAAGATCAACTTGCCAGGGTTCTTTTTGGCAGGGAAATATTGTGTCAACTAGCACACACATTTGGAAAAAGTCGAAAGTACACGGGCAGATGAAAGGAAAAAAACCATGAATTCGTTTAACAGTATTTGCACTTTCTCATTTCGAGAGGAATCCAACTTCAAAGACCTCTGGCCACTTTTGCCTCTTCCATCTGTCTACGCACTGCAATTCCAAGACTTGGATGGGAAAAAGTTATCAATTTGAATTCGAGTCATTTTTCTAGGTATTCAAGATCGCATTTGAAATATGACCTTTCAATTTTTCAAATTGGCCCACACACGATCAAATGATTTCATTTTACCTTTTTCCATCTGAAATGTTGGTCGGTTTTGCGACGCGCTAAGACGGATATTGAAATGACCAAGTAGGTTCAGCATTCTCCGGGAGAAGTTATGGGATCCAAGAATGGAACGAAGCGAATGATTGGAGCAGTTTTTATTCTAATGTGTCCGTCAAATCGTCGTGCTTCTCATCTTATTCCAGCGGCTTTGTAACACTTTTCGAGCACGTCCACTTTGTCACTACCTTAACACCGACCTGACAAGCCAAAATTTTAGATAAAAAAATTGAATGGTAGATAATTATGTAAGAATATGAACGACGATGTGACCATTGTCGTTTTGTTTCTTCCATAAATATTGGAGGTACAATAACGATTTGGGAATATGTAACAAAACATATCATAAGTCAACAACAAGTATGTATGTTTGTTTACGTATATTATGTTCTTACGTTTGGGCTTTTGGCCCTAAAAGCAAATCAAAATACGTAGAAGAACTTGAACTTCACATTGGTCTGAAAATAGGTATTCACATGGCCTATTAACTCAACACAGATGAATTTGAACGAATTTGAATGGGACAAATTTGGGGTTGCCATCCAGGTTCACTTACGATGTTCTTTGAAGGCCGAATTCAATTCCACGTTTTGCGGCTTGTCATGAATTCAAGACAAAGACCATGACATTCTGCTTGAGATCAAGAGTACATGTTCCTATTTAGGAGACAGTCAGTAGGCAAAAAATGAGACAAAAAGGATGGCATTCCGCTGACATAAAGTAGCATAAAGACAAATGAGCTAGGTTGTTTAATCCTACGTTATCCAGATCCAGAAATTCAGACCTTTAGACACCTTGAGGAAAAAGAAATCTATTGAGAGAGGTCCTAATATTAGCACCTTATTTTTGGCTTTTTTCTGTTCATTTTTCTCTTCATATTGGCCTTCCATACGTAACCAATCAGTGCAGGGTGGAATAAAGTTTTAAAAAATTGATCTCAAGGCCATGAATTGTAAGTTGTTCGTCCTTAAAACCAAAGAGGTAAAAATCCCCGTTTTCTATGTCTAAATCCTCCTTATTGGAGGATTTTTTTTCACTGAACTAAGTACACAAGTGAACTAAGAGACTCCTCTTTCAGTGGACTAATGAAGCCTTACCAGTGCACTTTTCCATGTTCGTTTGTGGGGCTAAAGGGGTGTAATTGGATGTTCGGAGTGCAAAAAGTGATTGGGTACCGTCGACGTCTGTTGACAGTGTGAACTTTGCAAAGCTTCGGTAGAGTTACAATCTAGATTTGGACATCTCGAATGGTGTCTGTCTCAGATTCCAGGAAAGATTTGTCTCGAAGTCAGCTTTGCATTTTAACCTCAAGCAAAAACAAGTTCATTAGAAATGAGAGGTAATGGGTTTGATTTGATTGTGGTTGCTGGATGTGCGCATCTCGGGGTAGAGACGAGTAAGCTCGTGGACCACACTAAAGTACAATAGAACACACTGGTTTTTCTACGCACCGTGGAAAAATCCAAGCACATACCTCCTCGATTGTTATTCATTTGACTGAACGAGAATGAGCAGAACTGACGGCCGATCGGTGATCATCCCTACCATCTAGCTAACCTTGCTAAGGAGTAATTAAGATGGCCAGAGTGTTTCCCACCCAATCCTTGATGATAATCCATAATGAAAGAGGTCATGAACGAAGGTTCCACCCACATCAAGAAAGGAAATTTCGCCAAACCACTTTTTGTAGAAAACATAAAGTTTCGTCATGGCTATTAGCAAGGCTCGCATTTTTTCGCCAAAATCCCTGTAAAGACAGTATTTTCTATCAAATCCCTGAAAATAACCCAATATATATCCTTGTATTTATTTTCTTCAGATTTCCCTCTCAATTTTTTTCTGATTTTGTAATTGGTCTCAATGTACACTTGGGCTCCACCGTTTATTTAAAAATGTCTTCCACATTTCACAATGTACAAGCATTTTACTTTTCCTTACTGCAGTTATAGCAATGGAATATATGTTGGAAATTTCTGTCAAAAAATAAACTGCCAAAACGTTTAAAATAAAAAAATAAAAAAAGAGTTTTATTCTTTTTCGCCATTTTTTAAGGGAACGTTGCACAAATTTGCACTTCTTTTTATAGAGGCATGCTTGTTTTTTGTAAGCAATCAAAAATGTGCACTTTTTGTGCTCTTGACCTTGCTCTTGATGACAATGTACTTAATTATCAAAAGTCGCACACATCTTTACTAATTTAAAGAAATCTAATTTCAAAATCTTTGCGAATATGGTTCTACTATGCAGCATTTTTTTCAAATAATAGTAATGGCACCGAGCGTACCGAGCATTGTGATTAATTTTGAAGTGCTTTATTTCGAAAGAAATGTTAATTGTGTTCCATAACATGTCTTTTTGAAGTGACAAACGCCCTGAAAATTGTTGTTAAGGGGGCAAGCCATGCTTGTCAGAAATATGAATGATGAGATTGAATCGCATTTTCGATGTTGACGCAAAAAAATGGAAGTTCCAAAAGGGATAAGTTAGTCAACAAAGTACTTTATGCACACTCAAAGGAAGGTGCATTAATCGTAGACTGGTTTGACAAAAAAAGCAAAACTGGCAGATCACAGTAACAAATAACTTAAATGAGAGTTGGAGCTTAAAGATTGAAATCATAATGAAAGGAAAAGGGGCAAAATTGGCCCCAATGAAGTACTGTATTCTGCTTGGCGATGACTGGCACCATCATTTTTGGCATCGACATCGACACCGAATATGATCGTTGTCGACTGCTGAGATCTTGTACTTGAATTTCCCGCATTTTTCGACAGTCGCTCTAGAGACCGAAAAGCCAAGGTTCATTCTGAACGTTACGTACATATGTGCTTCAAATCTCAAGTTCTACAGTTTTGCCTTGTGTTTTCAAATGTTTACTTCATTCCCTTCATAGTTTTTAGGAAAGTAACTCAGTATCGATTTTTACCTGCAAAAATCATCATCAGTACCAAAATCGGATCTTTTCTCTGACAATATCGTTTGGTATTTAGAGCGAAATTGCCATTATTATCCAATCTGAAATATTTTTGCCCAGTTACTATTCCAATTTGGTTTGGTGAGCTTCAAATTGAGTGGTCGGTTATCCTATGTTTTCCAGTGTGATACTTCAGTGCAACATCTGTCTTATTTGAACAATGAGTTACGGCTTAATTGGTTAAGTGAATCAAATATCATTGTGAGGAAAAGTTTCACGATATTGAAACAAAAAGCTTGGCATATACATGCTTTAGAAATTATTTTTTAAAATCTACAGTGGCTTTTTAAAAAGTGAATGAAATAAACCAGCGCATCATGCATGAGTGAGGAAAAAATAGTCTAGAATGATTAACGTCTACAAAGTGTCCTAGATCGGCTTTTCAGATTTTGCTCTAATGATTGATTCAAAGGTCCGAAAGGATTGATAACGATGGACCTCTTTTAGTTTGATTAGATTTGAAAAATGACGAAAGCCACGTCCGTGAATTTAGGGTTGAGTAACTTCGAAATAAAACGGTGAAAATTCAAGGTATCTTAAATTGAAGTATTCAAGTTTCAACCTTTATTAATTATTACCTAACCCTGGATAGGTAAGCATGTTATCTTCCAAAGTTTCAGCTGACAATTATAATTGAGCTGATAGTATCGTGGATAAAAGTAGTGATCCTGATTGCTGAGAGCGGCATTCATTTTGGTTCTCCGTTGCCTAAAGACTTGAACAAGATGTCTAAATCTCACTTACTGAAGCAGATGAGTTATGAATGTCCTGGCCTTCATGGACCAGACTGTCGTCAAGATATTTGCAGAAAGACATTTCAAGATTTATTTGACCTTTTGGGTGAATCGCATCGATTAGTAATTCCTCTATTTCAACGCCGCTATTGTTGGTCCTATGCTCAAATTACGGGTTGGTGGCGGGATACGTGCACCGGAACTCGAGACCATCTAGGCATTCACAACTCTGGCAATGTCATCATGAAGTTGTTCGGTTCCAATTGGATCATTATCGACGGCCAACAACGAATGACTACAACCTCACTTCTTGTAGCTTCAATTCGAGATGCCTTGTTGGACATCCGTGTCAACTGTTCCTCGACCCAAACCCAAAAGCGGCATTCAAAGCTACTCAAGCGATTGCAGCGAGTGCTGTTCATTGGCCTTGAACACCAGGATCATCAACCAGAAAATCGTGGGGATGGAAAAAATAAACAAACACATGAGCTAAAAGAAGGCGAAGACTTGAGTTTCGCCCGTCTGGTTCCATCTTACTCAGACAGAGAATCCTATTTTTCCCTCATCGCCAAAGACCTCATTCATCAGCCTCCACTCCAACCGACATTTCCATGCTCTCCGAGAGCAACAACAATAACCGGGATTGCTTCCGTTGAAAGTGCAGACAGTGTTACCGTGGAAGAAGAGCAATTTGCCAAAGAAGGTGGAAATCACGGTATTTCCGTTCAGAAGAAAGCTAAAAACTACTTTGACTGTCAAGTTCAAGCGCGGTTGAAAAAGTGTGGAAGCTCGAACGTGGATCAACTGGACGAATTGGAGGAACTGACAGATTTAGCTCTGCTCAAAATGGGAGTGACGATGGTGAACGTTTTGAATGACATTAATATGGCCCAAGTGTTCTTGTGGTTACAAGAGAAAACTTTGTTTGGGGCGAATTCGTTCTTATACAATCCAAGTCCTGGCATCGAATTTAGTGCGTCTGATTTGGTGAGAAATTTGATGATGGCATGTGTCATGAAAA
This sequence comes from Tigriopus japonicus, assembly GCA_010645155.1. Taxonomy (NCBI): domain Eukaryota; kingdom Metazoa; phylum Arthropoda; class Copepoda; order Harpacticoida; family Harpacticidae; genus Tigriopus; species Tigriopus japonicus. The sequence goes on along the minus strand of CM021320.1, from coordinate 2,080,522 downwards.
GGGACCTGTCATTTCAAGAGAACTTCTACCAAACCCATTGGCTTCACCCTATTGAGCGACATCATGCCAATCCAACGCCCCAGGACCTGACAAAGAATATCATTGGGTTTATTGAGAATTTTTGGTCGAAGCAGAAGCAAAGACAGACTTCGGAGTTGGAAGGCATGGTGTCAAAGCTTTGCAAACATGTGCCGGATCCTCAAAAACGCGAAAATGTTTTGACTTATGCTAAGTTCTGCTCCATGTATGAGTTTCGAGTGCAGCCGAGAGATGAGGTCAATTTGAGTCCGATGAAAAAAGCGAAGGAAGAACTCGTAGAAATCGATGACGACATTCTGATTGCTGCTTCCATGACAATTTTGAAAGATTTCAGGGACTTCTTAGGAAAGAAGGATTTGAAATGATTTAACTATGGTTCTATCATTGCCAACCAGATTGATGACCCCGTTCAATGATTCTCTCATGATTCTAAAACATTCTCAAATTTTCCTAAAACCTCCAATATCTCTAATCGAAGTATAAAGTTCTTATTTTTTCAAAAATGTTGTCAACCTTTTTGTTTTGTGCTTGCGGTGGGGGTAATTATGTCTAAAGAACATCGTGATATTTTTTAGTTTAGAAACTTAGGTGCACATCGTGCTCAATTAATTGCTGCTCGTCGCTTTATTGATACGGAAAAAGGATTCGCGAAAAATTGAAGGACAGTCCGTTGAAAAAGGTATTCGCTTGTTACATACAAAAATCATCGGAAGTTATCCTAACGGAACAAAGAAGTTCAGAATCATCCCAACCTTCAAAAGTTTGAGAGGATGAAATTAAAGAAACTTACTGTGTATGTAAATGCTTATCGATACTTTTTTGGCTTTTCATTTCCTTTTAAATATGGAGCAATGCAACTTGAAGTAATAGTTCGGACGACAATAAGTACATAGAAAGTGGACAATTTTCCCCGCAGGAATCATAATAATGAAAAGGTTTATTTTAATGCATAACGCATCCTAGGTTAGATACGCCTAAATTTCAAGGAAATAAAATAGTGGTAGACAATTAAAAACAAACTCAAAGAAAAAAACTGCAGTTAAACCATGTGGGTGGAAGTTGATGATTCCGTTCTTTGTTGTTTGAAAGCCCCATTCGTTTAGAATTAAACTCGAGTAATAAGATGCACCATCTTTTTCCGGTTACCAAGGTTTATAGGAAAAATATGTATGTGTCATCCACTTGAAAAATAGTCTGCCTGTCTTTGAGAATGTCTTTCCATTTTTGATTGCTCGAATGACCCCTGGACTTCCAATGATTATGAATCCACGGGAGATCCAGACATAAATGACCCTTGTACAACGGGATGCAGGAAGTTCTGCCCTTTATTACTCGTCATAATACATTTTATTTACATTGAAATTGTTGTTACTACTATTTTTGGCCAAGCTATCGTGTGGTTCTTGCTGATTCTACTTTACAGTTTCAAAATGGGCAAAGCATGTGTTTAATTTAAGGAATCTAGATTTTCATTTGTTGAACGACTTCCCTCAAAAGCTAAAAAAATAAGAGAAAGCTACAACTTGAATGTGATAGTAAAACCCTCCAACAATGCCTCAAAGCCATTGACGATATTTTGGTTAGTAGCAAACGTGTTGATTCTTCCAAGGTTTGGTTTGCCTCTCATGTTTACAAATCTCTTCATTAGTTATTCAAACGAGTAATTCTTGTTCAAACAGTTCCGAAATTCCAAGAAAAAATTGCACTCCACGTCAACTCTGTGCCCAAAGATCACACTACGTTCAACTCCTAGTTAGCATTATATGTATACTTTGAAAGGCGAAAACATACCGTACGATGTGTCATGATGTGTTAACAAAATAATATTGGTGAAAGAGAAATGATTGGCTAGTGTTCAAGAATTGCAGGTTTACCACCACAAGTTAGAACAAACATGATTATGCAAGGCGGAATATTTAGGAGAGGGTCTGAAAAACTGCATAAAAGTCGACACAATCGCAGTTCAATTTTCCACTTGGATTTGCCACACCGAAAACAAAAATAAACTGATACTGAATTCAAAGTTTCCATGATCATAAACCAAGCTAATGGCATAGATGGGTGTTAAAGTTTGAATAGTTGGTAGGGTAAATACCTAAACTTATTTTTAAAAATATAAAGTCTACTTTTTGAAATTGAAGCAAAATAGCCATCAATGACAATGTTGTTCTGTTTGAGTATCTTTTCTTTCGTGAACTTTAAGGCAGCTGCATTAAAATTAAATGACATTGTTGACATCATTTCAGTTACATTTATTTAGTTTTCAGTTTCTTTCAATTGGTCTCATTCATTTCGCCTCATTCCCGGCTTTGGGAATTGTCATATTTTTTTTCAAATTTATTATGGCTACCAAAAAGTGCAAGACAACTAAACTATCAAAGAGTCATGACAAGGTGGATCAAAGTTAACAATTACCAAATAAAGCTTAAAAAATCAAGAAACCTTAACAGTTTGTGAAATTGTTTATGATATAATTGATTTGATTTTGCGTTTCGTGATAGCAACATGAAACTGAAGAATTGCATGCTTTCATTGACCAAATGTTGTTAATCACGCAACTAGCACTACTGAATTTGCCGAATTATACCCACCTATGCCAAATAGTTGCGGTCACCGCTTTCAGAAATGTATTTTCATTCCTATTCGATCAAAGACCCTTTCGACACGCGTAGTATATGATGCAAAATAGATGGGATCATCTCCCGTACCTGACCCTTACATCAAAACCAGCCTAGGTACCTGTTTCTCTGCCTATCATCTCAACACGATGCAAAATAACCCTGATATTCAAATTATCAATGAATGTTATCAAAATTACGTCAAAAGGACCCAAAATGGGCACTCTTGGGAGATGAAGGCTTGGTAAGAATATGCACTAGAACGTACCTGAGCCGAGGGAAGGCCATTTATTCAACCATATCATGTGAGTGAGTATGTTCGAGGTTTTGAATGGATGATGATGAAGAAAAGGCGATGTGCAGTGCCTGCTCGTAAAACGAGGGGGGCATCATCGTCTTCTAAACCACCCAAGAATGTCAGTACCTTAATGTCTTGGGCTAAAGCATCAACGCTGTTGGCCAGTCGAGTTGAATGTGAATAAAGTCATGGTAGCTCAAGATAACTCAAAGTGCTTGTTCAGTAAGTTATGGTGATGTTGCAGAGTGTGGGAAATCAAATGTACATGGAGGGTGGAGAAACAATTCCACCCAACAATACCTATGTCAACCAGGACCAAGAAAACCAATGTCTGTACATTCAACCGGACCAAAGAGGTAAATTTGTTCATGAACCGTTCGGATAGCGACCTTCAAAAGTGAACGAAATGTAAATTCTTCAGGGCTTTGGAATTTGATCACAAAAGATTTGCTAAAAATTATTCTACCTCTGTCAGTCATAAAACAACAGGAGGCTGTCAGAAAATGCACAACCTTTGTAAGTTCAAGTAAAATGCCTTTGAAACCAGTAATTTAGGCCCGAATTAAGTGGATGAAGCATTAACCGATGCAGATGTGATTTAAAAATGAATATTCATCTTGAGCTTGAAAGCCAGCACTCGTTGAAAAACGTTGGAATGTGCAGATTTTAGATTTGGAGAGTTGTGTGAAGTTGAATTTCGTTGCTAAAAACATCTGCAAGTCTTGCAAGTTGACAGTCTGCAATCAAACGCACTACGTCAGAAGCACCTTTATACCCCAAAAAAATACATTGATGAAATGATGGACTTGGCGATGAACAAGCGGTATTTTCAATTGTTCACTTTGATTAAATTAAGCTGTCTACTTGACCATCTTCATGCATCATTTTTTTAACGCATTTATCCGTCAAATTTAACATCCATAACTTTTGGATTAGTTTGATGAGGGAATATGAAATTTCGCGATATATGGTTTGGCTTGACTGACCGTTTAAGGAGGCACTTGAAAATCAGTCATTAGATTGTAGTGCAACAAACCCGACAACGCTTGATCGAGATTTGAGCAATCTCTTTTGAAGGGGTTGCCAAATTTGTGATCTAGTTGTGCCGGGGCGATATTCTCAGCAATAGTGCAATGAGTAAAGTTACTTTCAAAACTCTTTACAAACAGGTTGAATGAGTTTGATTTCTTCAGGTTTTTTTCCGTTACCAAACAGGCAAGATAATGATAATGGTCCTCAATTTCCACTTAGACATATGCTTTAAACCGGGGGTCGGCAACCTGTGGGCCCAAGGGTGGTTTTAGGTGGACCTAGGAGCTATGGAGAAAGTCAAAAATAGTGGGCTCAAGAGCTATTCGTAGCTATTCTCATAGGCCAAGAGCTCTTTGATTGTTGATCTATGGGCCCATGAACCTTCTAGCATATGTTTGGTGCATTTAGATCAATTAAATAGTTATGCTAGGAGTCACTTTCTTGAAAGAACGGAAGACGTCACTAGGTGACCATGTCTTGGATTTGAATACTACAACTAGGAACTTTTTAGCCAATACCTTGAATCAGTCATTGGTAGGAAGAACACAAATTTAAGCTTTTGCGTTATGTAGGGTTAATCAAATACATGTATGGGCAAAAAAATCAAGTCAGTACACTTTTAGAGCAGATTTAGATGCCTTTCAAATTGAAATTACTTGAAAATATGTTGCTCAGTTGCTGAGTTATTTGAGTTTAACCGGTTCATTTTTGGCCCAAAAAAGCGAAAAAACGTTCCGGGTATATGAAAACTCGAATTCTCAAACAAATGATATAGATTTTTGATGTGCCAAATTAAAATAATAAATCTTCATTCTTCTGTGTTTTATTGTAAGATTTTAAAATAGTATTTATTACACCTTAATACACACTAAAAATCAGACCTGTTCAAGATACTTTGAAAAAGTATCTAGATAAGATAGTATTTTCTGCAAAGTATCTAGATAAAGATAGTTTAAGATAGTTTCTCGAAAAAAGTATCTGGATAAAGATACTTTAAGATACTTTCCCAAAAAAAGTATCTAGATAAAGATACTTTAAGATACTTTCCCGAAAAAACTATCTAGATAAAGATACTTTAAGATACTTTCCCGAAAAAAGTATCTAGATAAAGATAAAAGATAAACTATCTTTTATCTTTATCTTTTTTCTAGATAAGATAATTGAACAGGTCTGACATTCACAACATAATTTCCTTTTCTTATGCAAACGCTTGCAGCCAAGGTTTAGTGTCTTTACAATTATGAACATCATGAACCATAACGGGTTCGTTTTCTAATTGTTTTACTATGCCATGATAAAATTATAAATATGCTTTCCTCCTATGGGTTATTTGCTTTTTGAGGCTTCAACGCATTCTCTTGATGTTAGCTTGTGCACTAAGGCATTAACTACATTTATCATTAAACTTCAGACTCATTTTTGAAGATGTATTTCATAGAGAACCTGTGTTTCTATCACTTACACAAGATGTAACTTGTTGTATTCAAGCTTTACTGCGAGCCATAGTATCTAGATACAGGTATTTCAAGATACTTTCCCGAAAAAAAGTATCTAGATAAAGATACTTTAAGATACTTTCCCAAAAAACTATCTAGATAAAGATACTTTAAGATAGTTTCCCGAAAAAAGTATCTAGATAAAGATACTTTAAGTTACTTTTCCGAAAAAAGTATCTAGATAAAGATACTTTAAGAAACTTTCCCGAAAAAAGTATCTAGATAAAGATAAAAGATAAACTATCTTTTATCTTTATCTTTTATCTAGATAAGATGATTGAACAGGTCTGCTAAAAATGCATATTTTTGAAAAACTATGTTTCCATTGGTTTCAGTACATTCAAATACCTAAGCAGCTGTGCAACATGTTTTCAAGCAATTTCGATTCGAAAAGCATTTAAATCTGTTGCTTTGAAAAAGTGTACTGACTAGATTTTCAAAAAATAATTTATTAAATAGGTTTTTAGGTACATAACTTTTAATCTAGACCTGACTTTGAGAAACTCAGTAAGTCAAAGTTGTTCCTCTTGGTTTTTTGAGCCTGAATCACATTTCATCGTGTTTGGGAATTTCCATAGAAACTTTACTAGTATATGATTTTTTCATTACCGTGTGAAGGAATCATCATCATAATAAAAAAGTTTTGTTTCAAACCTCTAACTTGACGAAAGTAGATTTTTATCAAAACTCAATCACCCAAAACTCACTCAACCAAATTTTACGAATATAGGTCTGTTATTGAGGTAGTTTTGAAGTATAGTAGAAGCACATCTAAAATCATAAAAGAAGCATGAAAGAAGCATATGAGGTGAAATAGAAATAACCGTGCTCGACCAAGTTTTGCTACATAAGCTGTGATTATAAAACGCAGCTAATGTAGCAAAACTTGATCTAGCATAGCTATTTCTACTCCGTTTCACAAGCTTCCTTTGTATTTCTAGACATGCTTTTACTATACTTCAAAACTATCTCAACAACCGACCTTTTATTACGACATAAGGTAGGTTGTTGAGGTAGTTTTGAAGTAAAGTAGAAGCATATCTAAGAAACACAAAAGAAACATATGAGACGGAGTAGAAGTAACCATGCTCGACCAAGTTTCGCTACATAAGCTGCATTTTTCAATCGCAGCTTATGTAGCAAAACTTGATCGAGCATGGTTAGTTCTACTTCGCCTCATATGCTCCTTTCATGCTTCGCTTCTAGATGTGCTTCTACTATACTTCAAAACTACCTCAACAACCGACCTATTACGTGTCTTTACCTTCAATCAAACCGTAAACCGAAATGCAGGCATTTGTAAGGCGTTTGACAAAAATGGCAGAAAGTATATGAGCCAAAATATATATGTAGGTCGGGAAATCCGAGGGGTAATTGTTAACTTTTAAGTGAGTGAGTAGAAAAGTGATGGGTGATTATTGTAGGAAAAAGTTTCAAGTGGGTGTTGAATGGCAATTTCTTTTAAAATATTTATCTGTACCTTTGAAATTTTGATCAACTGATATTGATTTAGAAAAATGGAATAAAAATCAAGTCCCACTTCCAATGAACAGAAACTCAAAGCAAAAAACTAAAGAACGTGAAATCTGAACACCAAAAAAATGCATGAAGGATATGAAGGACAAAGGGTTATCCTTTGAACTCAAAAACTTTTTTGGTTATGTTTAAAATCGCACATTTACTTGCCTACTTTTTAAAAAGTAATTTGTACTTTGTAATGCCATTCCTTTTTTTCCAAAAGGAATTCAGTAGTAAAGGACTCATATTGGAAAAAGGAAGGGGAATTGTAATCCTTTCCTGTTCTTGACGAACGGCCCCGTCAAGTATGCTCTTTACTTGAGGGCTCTAATTCATGCCAGAGCTCTGTCATATTTGAGAAAAGTCCCATAATATTTTTGTGTTGCCTTAAACAAGTATTCAGGAGAAAATGTGCAAATAAAATTCAAAGAATAGCATTCAAAGAAGAAATGAACGATATCTTATTTTATATGTTTTCAAATGTATTCATGGTATATGTCCAAATCCTGGAATAAACACTACATATAGTGAGAGACGAGGCATAACATGTAATGTGAAAGACGACAACAATGCAAAAACCTCAAAGTTGGTAAAAATTCTCCAAAAGAACTTTGTCCTTAATCGTGCTCCAAAGTTGTACAATCTTTTACCTTCAGAGCTAAGAAGAATGTTTTCATCTAATGACCCAGTTTTATCATTCAAATTCCATTTGAATAGATATCTATCCAACATTCCCGACCAACCCTAAGTACAGGGACTATCTAGATCTGCCCATTCAAATTCATTGATAGATCAGATATTTTATCATTCTTGACTTTAATTCATCAGTACATTATTTTAAGCCATAACATGACCTTTTTTTACATCGAATGACATTCTTTGTATCGGTTACAAATCCGAAACCTCTTTAGCTAACAAAAAAAATGAAACTGTAAGCACTTTAAGCCAAAGCGGCAAAATAATTTTTCCTTACTAATATGAAAAAGATCAGCTTCTTGGGAACTCATTTTATTGTCCTTGACAAATTCAACTACCCCAATATTTTTGTCAATCCATTCACGTAAGTGAGATTTCAAATTCATTTACATGATTTGCAGGAACTATTCCAACAAAACCCGACGACTTGGACAGTGAATCGTATTTGATTGCCGAAGATCCAGAACTGCAATTTGGGAGAGCTGTCGTGAAAGGTGACAAAGATGAGGTCGAAAAGATTCTAGCCAAGTATGACCCGAACGATGATTTCATCATATCCGATATTTGTTGTCGAAAAATTGCAGGTTGTTTCGATGGTACGTAAATAACCTCCAAATGTTCTAATTGTTAATTATCCGCGCCTTTTTATGTTCTACCAATCTCAATTTTAGATAAAGGTCTAAAATGTCCATTCGAAAAGCTATCTCCCATAAACTTGGCCATCTTTAGTGGACAAGCAATAATCTTGGACGTCTTGCTGGACCATGGACTGGAAAAGAATTTCACATTCAAGGAGTATTTACTCTCACAAAATTATCAAGACCCAGGATTGGTATTCAATAAGCTTTGTGCCAGAAGTTGTGAAATCTGCTCCGATCTTTTGGATTTGAGACTGGATTCAAATTTCGACGATCCCAGTCTCCAACAGAAGCGGGACACGGTCCTCAAAATCGATCTAGGAATTTTATCTCGAAAGCCTCAAAGTGACAATAGCGTCTCAGAAATGGCCACTCTTATTGACATGACCCACAATCAAGATCTTCAAATTCTCATTCATCCCGTCGTAAGCACATTTCTGCACGTGAAGTGGCATAAAATGAAGCGACTGTTTTACTTCACGCTAATCTATTCCCTGCTTTTCGCCGTGTCCACCACTCTGAACGCCTTTGCCTTCTCGAGACGAAATAAAACGTTCGATCATTACGATTCCAACGTTCTCTTTGGAATCACTCTGGCCTTGGAGATTCCGTTATTGATTGCCCTTGGCCAAAGGCTCTTCATACAACGGTGGAACCTCTTTGTGGATGAGTGGCACCCGGTCTTTTCTCCAAGGTTGAGTTGGAACAAAAAGAAAATGACCGTTCCTATTCACATGCCAAGCTTTTCATGGATAGCTTTGTGTGAGCTTGGCCTCCATTTGTCGGTAATTGGTCATCTTTCGTCCAGATCTTGGCCTTCGTTCCAACACCAGTGTGGGATTTGGAGTGTTCTCTTGGCCTGGGTTCATCTTTTGAACAAAGTCTATCAAGATCCAAACTATGGCATTTATGTGGTCATTCTATACTCAATCGTGAAGGATATCCTAAAGATTCTGTTAAGCATACTACCCTTGTGGTTGGGCATGGCTTTAGCCTTTCACCTGAGTTTTGAAGCGAATTCGAGTGATTTTTCACCATTATATTTTTCGCCAATAGCCTTGATAAAAATGACTTTTGATGGAGATGGCTCGTTTGACAGTCCCAATCTTGAGGGAGCGACCCTAATCTTGTACCTCTTTTCAGTGTTGCTTCTTATTGTGGGACTAACTAATGTCCTCATCGGAGCTGCCCATTTCAAATTCAACGAAATTGTCAAGTTCCGTGAATACATTTGGTCCCAGCACACTATTTTATGCGCGACAGAGATTGAAGATTGTCTAAGAGGATTGTCTCGTTTCCTAAAAAGGTTCCATTGTCTCAGACGATTGGACCCGGCAAAGATGGTTTCCATCTTCTCCAAAGATGAAGAAAACTGTATTGTCAATGTGTACCCATTCGACCGCTCAACCAGAATTGACCGAACCAAACGAAGCTTCAAAACTAGACTCTCTGAGGGTTCCATGAGAACGCGCTCGATTCTCTTACCTGCATATCGCATTTTGGGTTCATCATTTGAAGCCGAAGCCTTGGGCTGTTCCGTTCCCTGGAACATCTGGGAGAAGGCCAGAAACGTGATCGAGTTGTGGCATGCTAAGAGGCGATTGCGTGAGCAAGAAGCATTGGCTAATGCGGAAACCGAAGCGGATCAACGGCCTTACTATTGGAACCCTAATGCTACTGAGGCATCTGAAAAATCTGAGCCTTACTATGAAATTGTGGATGATAGTGCGAGTTTTAGAATCATTCGTGAGTCTCATTCCCTACTCAAAGAGATCCAAAGAGATCTGAGCCGACTTCCCAAGCCAAATTCCGCCACTCCTGGACCAATTCATCAGACCCACCATACTAAGACATCCACTCATGTCGACATGAACCTGCCTCACGTGTTTGGATATCCAGGAAACAGCAGTATTGATGGGAAGGGAGACTCCAAATCCAAAACATTGAATGTCAGGCCAGGGGTAGCATTGGGAGTAATTACTCTGTCAGCAGCAAATCATGGACCAAGAATTACGTTGCATTGAGAAATGGAATAACAAACGTTCGTTTTTGACTTGTCATTCGAAACAAATAAGAAAACCATTCGGCAAGATAAGTGTTGTTTATCTTGGGTGTTCGCCCACACGATGGTGTTACCTAATGGTGATTTACTTAAATATGCAACTATTTCTTGATCAAATAATTACAAGCAGTGATCAGAAAAGCGCAATTGTTTGAAAAAACTCGCATGTGTTAATGTCTTTTCGGTCGTCAACCTTGGGAAATCCCACCGTGGTTTCTCATAAGGTGCTTTCTAGAACCCCAAAAGAACAAGTTAAACTCAATAAAGTGTCTTTTGATGAAGATCTTTTCTATGCTCCGACTCTCTTGATCCTTTAAATGAATGGCGGTATTTTCTTCGTGTTCTTTTCTCTCAACTTGTTTTACCTAACTAAGCAATTGGTCTTAGATTAAGGAATTGAATCAACTGCTTTTATCTGTTCCAAATTTCTAGCTTGTTAGAGCCAAGTTGGAACACGAAATTGACTCCAAATGTAACAATAGCCGGGCATTTCGGTGCAAGTAAAAAGATGAGGAGCCCCACCCTTGCACTACAAGTCTTTCTTTACCGTAGGACCAGTCACATTGCCTTGTCCCATTTCAACCAGGGGTGCCATGTTAGAAATGCACACAAGAGCGCCGCCGTCAATGTATCAAGGTGGGCCCGTCTCGGCCGTCCCAGTCATAATGGAACAGACTAAACCAATCGAAGATCCACGGGACGCCCTCTCTCAGAGCATTTCAATCCAGTAGACCCAGCCATAGATACCACTAAGTACCCCCAATTTTGTCTTCTATATCTTTTTAAACTATAGCTATTTACTACCTATCTCATGCCTTAGAGCATAAATATTGGCCAGGAAGTAAATATCATTTTATGAGTAAAGAAAGTGGCATTTGGCATTCATTGACTATGCACATCTATGTGTTTTGGTCCAATGGTTGGCGAGCGGTGCCTTGCAGTACACATTACTACGGAACACCACAGAAAGGCGAAGAACTAGGATGAAAGTCCCATTGCTCACGTCGCCATTGCATGAGGAAAACTGGAAAGAGAACTGGGAAGCGTAGGGGGAAAACCGAGGGGAAACAGAGAGGAACGTGAAAGAAGGCGCCTTGGATCTGGCGGATCTCCTTGGAAGAGAGCGATTTCGCCTTGAGAAAATGCCTGCACAAACAGTAGTACCCGACCCGAGAAGGAAAGGGCCCCAAATGAGAGCTCCATGCAAGCAAGCTCTCGGCCATTAACCAGAGCAACCGATGAAATGGCAGTCCTTGGGTGAGCAAATGGGAGCATGAGCCCTTCCTGACGGACTCTTTCCTCCGGCGGACAGACTTGAACTGACTGCCTAGCCCATCATTAAAGGCCGTTCGAGAAGGCGACCAAATAAAATCGTTTTGAAAACGTCTCTGACTTTGAAAAACGTGGTTGTGATCGAGTGGTTGAATCAGCTTGCAGTTCTCGAACGAGCTAAGGTGACCTCTGTCGACCGTTATTGCATCTGATTTTCGCCAAGTTTTCGTTGTGAAAGACTTCTCACTTGGTTCCAAAAATGGCCGCCCAAGGACAAGAAGACGATGGACCTCCTCTATCCGAATTGGAAAGCTTGCAACTAAAATGCAACGAAGTCACCGACGAATCCCTCGATTCCACGAGGAGGATGAAGCAAATGTGCGAGGAGGCCAAAGACTCGGGGATCAAGACCTTGGTCATGTTAGATGATCAGGGCGAGCAGCTCGAGAAGTTTGAATCAGGGATGGATGCCATCAATGCCGACATGAAATTAGCCGAGCAAGCCTTGAGATCGATGGATTTGCTTTGTGGGATCTTCCCAAAGTTCTGGAAGAAGAGTGGCGGTTTCAAGGAAGACGATGCTGTATGGGGAGAACAAAAGGTAAGCAATGATCTGATCATCAAATATTCATGGCATTATTCTCGGCGGCCTCACTCACGATTTCTGAAGAGTTCACCCGAAAACAGATGAACACAGACACTAATCTACGGATATTGCTGCTTGCATGTGCATTATTGATAATTGAATTGGTATTGGCTCCTAGAATGAACAAAGTTCTCTTTGCATAGTTATAACTGCAAGTGATTTTTTTGATCTTGCTATCAAACAGGTTAAACATCAGGCTGCATGTTAACGAACTTAATTCAAAAGCGAGAATATGCCAAAATCAAGTCGAATTAGCATTCGTCGAGTATATACGCTCCCTAGCTGCTGCGTTGCAAACACAGGAGTTGTCACGAGTATATACTCAAGGCCGGTTAATCTGACTTGATTTTGGTATGCTCTCGCTTCTGAATTAGGTGCGTTAACATGCGGCCTATCAATTCGCCAAAATCACACAAATCAAACGATGAGGCTTTCGATTGAGATCTTCAGATTACCAAACATACTTGTCTTGCTCCTTTCTTGGGACACACGCAAGTTCGTTACTGTGCAATGTTACAAAGAGCAAACTTAAAAATTCACCCAACACTAATGATTGTTGGGCGTGTTAAAGTAGTCAAACATTGATCACCATTGGTTGGTGTTCTAATGATGATTCGGCAATCCAATGTTTTGTATCTTTTACAATGATCAAATTAAAGGAACAAAGAACACCACATTTCTCCATTTTTCAACAGTAAATTAGTGCTCGAGTCACTAGATAACAACCAGGGTTGGTCACGGGATTATCCCCGGGATCCCAGGACGCGATTTTCCAGTTGTGAAAACGGAATGAAAGGGATTTTTCTGCACTTTTTCAAAACATCTTTTACGGGATTACGGGACGGGATTCTCTAACTGAAGACAGGATTTTCTGAACTATAAGCGGTTTTTATGATTTCAAGAAGTTTAATTGATAAAAATGAAATAAATGTCTGGCAATTTTGTTGTATTTTTACCAAATCATTGGCTTCATAAATCAAAATTTTGATATTTTTGCCCTGATATAGAAAATTGAAAATCCCCTAAATCCCGGAAAAATATGAATGTATATCCCATTCCCGGGATCCCTGAGACGGGATTTTCTTCGACGGGAAGGGATTATTTAAGCAACCCTGGTAACAACAGCATTCCTTAAAAGAACTGCACAAATTCTGAAGATCTCAAAGAAACCAATTGTTGAATAGCTTGAACATTGAAGTACATGACAAACGTATGTAGTAGAAGACACACGTCAATTTTGATTCGTTCATTTCTCCACTGATTTAATCTTATTAGGCAGTGACGATCCAAACCAGGACTTGGATATCCCAATTGGGTGTTGCTCTTCCTCTCCGTCTCATCAGTCTTCTTCATCTTCTTGCGATTGGCCATTTGAATCTTAGGCCATTTGAATTGGAAAGTGGTTGAATCAGAGACAACTACCATTGCTCGAAACCATCTCTCACGCTCTCTCTCTCGTACGGACATTCTTGTCCACAGATTTGACAACGTAACTACTCGATGTCACTGGATGTCATTTTGAGCGTTGCTTGTTTGGTGTGACAATTCATGTTATTGCTAGAGTTCTCTTTCGATCACCCGAAAAATCCTTTTCCCTAAGATAGAGATATCTTCAAACTCAAATTGCTGTCCTAAATGATACTCGTGAAATCAAAGAAGGTTTCCAATCCAAAGCAAGTTAGCTCTCGTACTTAAAAATAAGCGGATGACACTGGCAGACCAACCATAAACCCAATACATTCTTGACTAGTTCTATGTTTGCAGTTGTGATGTATTGCCTGGTGTAGCAATTTCCTTTTATTTCACATATTTTGTAGTTCGTTGACTTAGTTTGAGTTTTTGTGAAACTTGTATTAGTCAGCATCACATCAATACCGTAAGTAAGGACATGCATGCCTGTGAATCCCTCACAATTCATAAATCATGACGTTCCTCGGAAACCCTTCAAGTCATTTCCCATTACGGAATTCTGCAATTGCCGACAATATTTGCGTAAAGGCTTCTGTTCGATTAGTTGGTTGCCACTTTGATAATTAATTGGTCTGGCTACAATGCACCTTGACAGTCTCTCAAAAATTGTTATGCCGCTTTTTTCACTTGATGGACTCAGCCCTAATTTAGATTCTTGTTCCAAAAAGTCAAGATTATTCATACAATAAAACAAAAACTTATAGTCCTCTGATCACAAAATAACGAGTCGATCCGTTAGCCTTCCAGCCTTCCCTTTGATTCCCTTTGTTCCTAATGGAACATGGGGGTGGATGTGCATGGATGAACATGGATAATGAGGGTAAACAAATAAATATTTCAAATGGAAGAACAATGTTCTTCAATTGATTTTTTATTTTTGAGTTTACAACGTTTAAATGTGGAACAATAGGTCGGTTGTTGAGATAGTTTGGAAGTACAGTATAGTAGAAGCATATCCAGAAGCATAGAACAAGCATAGAGGAAGCATTTGAGATGGAGTAGAAATAACCACGCTCGATCAGGTTTCATTACATAAGCTGTGTTTATCGCGATTGAAAACCGCAGCTTATGTAGCAAAACTTGATTGAGTATGGTTATTTCTACTCCGTCTCAAATGCTTCATTTATGCCTCTTTTATGCTTCTTGATATGCTTCTACTATTATACTTCCAAAGTACCTCAACAAGCGACCTAAAATTTGTTGTCGATATGCATTCTCTCCTCATCGCTTTTGTCAGCCTTATATTAAAGAAATGATAGGAATTCTCAACGAGAAAATTACTTCTGAGCCATGAAATGTTCTATTTGACCATTTGACGCTGCAAAAGAACAATTGGAAGTTATCTCAAATCGTAATTTGATTTGTAAAATGTGACATAATTAAGAAACTAGATTTTTTCAGTTCTTGCCAGACCAAAAAAATCATTATTTTGTTTGAAGGTGCTTAATGTCATGATTGGTGCGCATTGAAAAACGGGGTTAGGTCTAGTGCTGATGACTTGCCTTAAATTGTTTCAGGCCCAAGGTGGTGGCCCACCTCCACCTCCAGGAGTTGAGATCCCCAATGGAGCCTTCGTGGCCAAGATTACCAACGATGCTCGAGAAGAAGAGATGGAGGAGAACATGGAGCAAGTGTCGGCCATGATTGGAAATCTCCGGAACATGGCCAACGACATGCATGGTGAACTGGGTAACCAGAACCAACAACTTGACCGCATCAACTTGAAGGCCTCCTCAGACATCACCCGAGTGAAGATGGCCAATGACAAGGCTGCGGCTTTGATGAAATAACTCGATAACACGTCAAGATCCAACGGGAATCATAGTCTGCCCCACAATTGGACTTGTTCTCGTCATGATGATGACGGCGACGACGCTTGTGATATCGTTATGAACATCATCATCATTATGTTTATTTTGACTATTACTATTACTACTACTACTACTATCATCTTCAAAACCATACTTATCCTCCTCCTCAATCCTCCTCCTCTTTCACCTTTCACTTGAATTTAGTAGGAACGGTCATGTAAAAAGGCGGTTCGATCGTTGAACTGATCTATATTTCACAGATGCTCTCGTTTCTTTGAGAACATGCTGTGTTAGAACCATTTGTTATCCTATGATCCATGCTAATGAGTTGACACGTGGCTCAGTTTCTTGTTGGTCCCTTGAACTGTCAAGCAAATGCATCGTTTTCGCATAGAGCACCCAAGGCCATTGTCAAATTCTAAGCCTTACTCAGCGGGCATGATCGCCATGATTTCTTCTTCTGTGCCCGTTCCCGTTCTCTGCCCCAAACCAGATGCAATTCTAATCGATTGATTGAGTGATTGAGATTATTTCAATGACTACATCGCTTCATCATGACCTGTATTATGACAATTGTGTTTGTTTTTTCTAACAAGGGCCCAGGACTCCCTTGCAGAGCTGCGTTATTTCGGTTGATTTCAAAGCTTGCTTTCTCTACCTCAACAAAATCCAATCAATGAATGAAATTGATTCCTTGTATCAGGGCTGGATAGCCTTCCAGAAAGCAGTTACAAACTCAATAGATGAGCCTCAAACAGGCTCAAATAATGCCAAGCAATTATCTTTGAATCTGATTTTACGTTTAAGCACCAAAATCAATATTCATGAAATGGGTGTGATGGCAATCTGAACATCAATCTCATGGGTCAAAAACGATTCAATGCGAATGAATCGTGAATCCTTTCTCCAACCAGGATTTATTTAGTCTTGCCAATCAGACTTAATAATTGTACCCTTTTGTACTTCTATTTCCCTTGTTACTCTGATAATCTCATTACGATTTGCAACTAATTTTGGCAATTATAATTTTGAAGCAAGACCTCGATTGGGTTTTGTTATCATGATCACTATTTGCAAAACAACATTGTCCATGCTCGTAATTCTTCATCCAAAAGTGCGCTGTGACCACCTGAAGTCGGACATGAATGATTCAACAGCTAATCCTAACATCACTTCTAGCATTACCATTATCATTGCAACAGGTACTACAACTTGTTATTAATATTATTATTAGGGTCAAATAGTAACAACCATGCATAATATACAACATACTCTTACATACTCTATCGCTACCACTTCATCAGATTTTACGACGGTAACTCCTCCAAATACAATATGAGTATCATTATTCCCGTTATTACTTAGTTTCGATTGTTATGTTTTTAAGCGATTCGCTCAAGTCAGTTGAAAGAAAAAATAATTCGTTGATAGAGGAAACTAGAAATATAAAAATCCACCTGCATTTCGTCCACTCGTTTAATATTCCAGACACATTCTTCACCCACACACATAAGTTGGCCACGAAACGAAAGCATGCCAGTTGATTGCACATCATACACGAAAGTTCAGCTCCAAAAACTTGAATTGACCTTTTCAGTTCTTCAAGGTTGATTTCAATCTTCATTCCTTTGCATGGCCCCTTTGCTCCTCCATCTCATGTTAAATACAGAATGTTTTCTGTCACAAAAGTAATTTAGTCGAGAAGACATCTTTCACTCTTTCCATTGATATCAAAATTTGGAGATTCAAAATCAATTTCCCAGATAGTGACCACAGCTACGGCTAAGATGATGATTATTACTATCCATATGAAAAGTATGTGTTTTTCGATCGAATGATTTGAGTTCTCGAATGTGTTCGCGAGTTTGATGTACCACTTGTATGCGCCTGTGACCTTTAATTGGAATAGAATCTATCAGGAGTTGATTTTATTCGAAGATAGAAGGAGATTAATTACGGATCACAGTTTGGGTTTATTCATTTCATTCTAAATTTGGATGGAGCTGACAAAAGAACTGCATTTAATGTCAGGCTAAATGCAAGCAATATTTGAGTCAGAGTGTGTAAAGTTTACGGTCTCGTCGATAGTTGAGTCCCTGATTCCAGGTTCGATTCCTTAGATCCAGAAGACGAGGAGACAGGCACATCGGGCAGTTTTAATCCATCTAACGGGACATTTTCCAATGGAATAACTCCTACACCCACACCACCTTCATGAGATTCCATTGCAGAGACAAAAGTCCACTCATCAGTTTCTGGATTGTACATTTCCACTGTGGAAAGATTCTTCATCCCATCGTATCCACCGATCGCCCACAATCGCTCCATGTTGGATACGAGAGCCACTCGACTTCGAGTCACATTCATGGGTGACACGTACGACCATCTTAATGAAAGGAAGAAAGGAAGGAAGGAAGATATCAAGTTTCATTACCATGTTGATTGTCACTCTATTCAAATAACACATCGTCACATTAAGCTAATAAGGAACCTGATTTGGATTGCGTCCTCTTGTAGCAAAGATGGATTTGTAATTGAAGGTACTTTTTCGGTATCAAACTCATGAATGAGCAAAATTTTTTGGCAAGAAAATTAAACCTCTTGAGTACAAACAATGGCAAATGAAAACCGCTGAAAAATTGCGCATGAAATGACTAGTACCTTGAACTTTAGAACAAAATGCATATTTGTCTAGGTATTTCTTTATTTTTCGTCTCTTTCTACTTTCTTAGGTCAAGTTATTGGTCTCGTTTAGGGTCAAAAATATTCATTCTCTTTGTTTTTTGATCATATTTTTGTCAATATGTGGTTTAAAATTGCAAAGAAAACGAAAATTGGCATAATAATTCTAAAAACTAGCAAATAAAAACCTTTTGTAGGTTAAAAACGTTATTTGCTTGAAAAATGCCCCCATAATCATAAGATTGCTCGATTTTGGGATAGATATAAAACGTACTATCGTTAAAGTTAGATAAAGGAAAATTGTACGTCAGCATCAAAAGTATCCTTCAATCGAAAGTTATTCTTAGATCGAGCATACCTAAATCCAGTATTGAAAACATTTATCATTTCACTGTTGGAATAAGTACCTTAAATCAAAATACTCACTTGTTGGCTACGGGATCAAAAACTTCGACCGACTTGAGGAAAGAGCTCCCATCGTAACCTCCACAGGCATAAATCTTTCCCCCAAGCGTAGCAACCCCCAAACGACATCTTTTACTCAACATGGGCACCACAACTGACCAGGTATTCGATTTGGGGTCATAGCACTCCATGGACTCAAAAATGGAGAGACCGTTATGTCCACCCAAGGCATAAATCCGTCCATAAAGAGCCACCACACCGGCTGCAGAGCGATGTTTCGTCATTTTCGCCACCATACTCCAACGTTTGGAGATTGGGTCGTACTTTTCAACCGTGTCCAAACTCGAGATCCCGTCGAATCCACCACATACAAAGAGTGTATCGTCCACAGCCACGGCCCCCACAGCACTTTAATGTAAATCGGGATAATTTTATCTTGACAAGCCTGATTGAACCAACTTTTGGTGATAATTTTGGAGAGATTAGGTCAGCGATCAAAGTGTGAACGGTCATGACTAAACCTTCTTCGGGAATCCCACCCAACTCGACAAGTGAAGAAATATTTGAACACTAAAAATCTCAATTCACCAACCTTTGTCAGTGGAACTCGACCGAGAAGATCATATTCCCAATTCGCTATTCATCATACTTTTCTTCACCCCCAGAAATTGAGGCCAAGTACTCCTCAAAACAGGTAAAGGTAAGCCTCAATTTCATGCTTCCTATTACTCATGTAGATAAACGAACCTTCGTTTGCACTTCATGGACGCAATTCGGCTCCATCGCTTGGTTTCGGCATCAAATACTTCCACGGTATTAAGTCTGTCCGTGCCGTTGTAGCCTCCAATGGCGTAAAGTCGATTCTCCATCACGGCCACTCCCACTCGACTTCTAAGCATGGACATGGCTTCGGCATCCCGCCATCGACCCAGAATCGGATCGTACACTTCAACCGTACTCAGAGAGTTGCCAGATTTAGTTTGTCCACCCACGGCATAGATCACGCCCACAATCTCTTTGCAACATCGAGGTTTCGTCTTGAAGCTTTGCAACAGAGGTCGCCGTTCAGGCATGAGGTGATAATCTCGAGCCTCATCCAAAAGATCTCTGGAAAATAGTGAAGATTTCTTTACTTTTTCAAAACTTATACCGTGCTTTGTGGGGGGGGGGATGTTATTTCGTACTGACCGACATTTGTGCGAGGATCGAATAAGTTCTTCTGCGGCTACGGTATCCGACAGAAATTGAGGGGTAAGTAGTGGTAATCTGACACAAGTGAGCAAATTGGCCAGATGATCTTTCCGATTCTCGAGATCATGATGGAGCCATTGGAGGACAGCCTTAAAGACAATTTCCTCTGACGGGACATGCAGTTCATCATGGCTGATCAAGTCTAAGACGTGTCGGAAGCTCAATTGCTTGAATTCCTCGTTTTCAATGACATGGATAAAGAACTTTTGTACGTATTTTTGGGTGGCCGTCACCAAGGACGCACATCCCAAAGTGTCAGCGAATTGTTGGATTCCCAATACATTAATAGGCGAGAGACGTGTCATCAGGAACTCGGCACAAGCATCTCTCACACGAGCCAATTGGAGGAACGAGGACGTCAACATGAGATTCTGCACGTTGCTCGTGCTTATGGAGACTTTGCCACTGAAAGAAAAAACAAAACACGATTCAACGTCAATTCATATTCTTTCAGCCCTCTCTTTCTCTCTGTGGGTACTTGGAGTGTTCATACTTGTAGGCAAAGTTTATCATGGCTTCCATGGACGTGGCTTCGACGCCCTGAATGGTAATTTCTCGTTGTGTGCTCTCAACCATATCGTGGGTGAACATGGCATGGAAGTAAGGAATGGTCGAGGCCAAGACAATACGATGAGCGTGGAACAGACTGTCATCTACCTGTATGGAACAACAAGATCATTTAGTCATGTGTGCTAATATGAACAATGGCTGTTCTTCAATGACAAATACAGTTAAAGATAGTGACTACAACATTGTATGTCAGCAGCAACAGCATTCTGATCTCAAGAATTATTATTATATCAAAGAACGCTATAAACTCATCAGCAAAAGCAATTTTAGTGAAGTGTATTACTGTGCTTGGGAATCGACGACTTTTTCGTATGATTACTAAAAAATCAACACTGACGTGTGAATTGTTCCAAAACTGTTCCAAAAACTGATACCTCTTCTCGCATCCATGTTTACTCGAGTACAATCGTGTGATTTCATGTTGATGACTTTATTTAAGCCATTTTGGTCCAAATTTTTTTTTTCACTTTTCAACTCATTTTCACTTTAAAAAAAATTAAGTAAAAAACTTTTTTGAAATTGAAATCCGACCTAAAGAGGTCACCAATTTTTCTAGGTGACGAGAACAACACGAGGACAAAATCGAGGACAAAAAATGCCGATTGAAAAACAACAGACCAAACAATTTTGACTTATTGAGTGACAAATTTTTTTTTCAGCCATTTTCAGCTAAAAAAAGCTTTTTTGCCTATGTTTAGCCGAATATTTTTGGCATTATATCTAACTTAAGTTTTTTTTGGCCATATTTCTCAATTATGAACCTTTTTTGTGACATTTTTCCAACTTCTTTTTCTGCCCTCTACATATCTGAAATGTTGAGGAGCATGAAACATGATTGACTGCATTCCTTGTTTATGGATCAGCAAATAGTTAACTAGTCGAAGAGTGTTTCTTTTATAAAACCACACTTCCTTTCAAATTGCTCGTGCATATATCAAAACCATGGTCAACAATAATTGTTATGAACATGTGGATCACGCGGTGGTTAAATGGTCTTTTAAAAGTTTGAATTGCGTACTTGCGCACATCATGCCATTTTTCTGATCCAGAAACTTTACGTAAGATATACAAAGCCACGTTATTTTTGTGTCATTAGCGCGGTTACCTATAGTGAGAGAGGTCCCAGGTTCGATTCTTCTCCTGACCTTTCTCAAGGAAACTTCTAGACGCTAATTCACAACCACAGACGGAGAACCATTCTGATACAGGACATGAGATTGCCATATCAGAAAAACTTTGGAAAATGTGATGGCTGGCTCGATGGCCGGGCGAGACTCAACCCTCTGACCCTAGCACAAACTAGAGCTCTATATTAATATAGAGCTCTAGGATGGATGGTGACTTATGAATTCGTGAACTCGGTCTAAACTTGGGCCGCCGACCCTGTAATTTCGATTATTACATTAAATGTTTTTTTAAATATTCTTAGGCCTATTTGCGCACAACAAATCAGAATCAGAGTTGTCCCTTAAGGTTTTCTGGGAACGACATTTCCCATGATGCATCTACATCCAAAAGTAAAAAGCCAATTTTACCATTGTGCATCCAATCGATAGAGCAAAAACTGCTGCAAAAACAGACAGAAGTGTTATGTTGCAAACACATTACAAAATTGCCGCATACATTTAAACACAGTACGTAAAAGTGAAAAAAAATCACATGCTTGTGGTTTAGTAACCGTATCTTAAGTTGAAATGCCAAACAAGGAACAACTTGACACTCTTATGTTTTTACCAAGACCAATAATCTCCATAGTGCGTTTTCCCATAATTAACTTGAAAAATAAACACATTTACGACGAAGACTTGAATGAAATGATCAATGGTCAGGTTTTGCCAAATACTGCAATTCATTTTGAAGAAATTTCGGCTTGTTTCCATCAACGTCAATAATTATCTGTGGCAATGATCCATGAGAACAAAGTGGAGTGTAAATTTACGACGGTTATCGACAATTTAGAGCCCAAATTTTAGGAACTAAAGGGATCATTATTTTTACATGGAACATTAAAAGCAACAAATGAATAACAATTCAGAGCAGACATATGATTGCAAGACTTTTCAAAAATACCCAAAACCGGAGGTACTTCTCAATTCGGAGTTCTGACACTTGTAGCAAAGTTTACGACTTTTGCGAGCAAAAACTCCAATGAGGAACCAAACCACAATTACACAGGCACTTGGCAATGGCAATCTAGCCGAACTGATTGCTCTGTCAAAAGATGAAGTACAGTGGCAATCAGTCATTTCAATCTTCTCAACTGTCAAGTCTTATCATCAAATCGCAATGGCACCGACGCGATTTCTATGTCATTGTATCATTCCCGTTCTCTTGGGATTAAGCATCGTGTTGTTCATTGCATTGTGCTCAGAGCCAAAATGTGACGTGAATCCTGACCACTTACGTTCTATTCGAACCATCTTCACTTCGGAGCAACACCACAATCAAAGCACAATTCATTTCATCACACCCGTGTACCAGAATCGAGAGAGCATAGCAGATTTCATTCGACTTTCACAAACCTTGTCTTGGATCGAGAATCTCCATTGGATCATCGTGACAGTGGGACATGTGGACAAACATCGGGAATCAACATTGGGGGGTGTTATTCACAGGCACGGCAAATACAATCGCAGAAATATTCTTTACTTTTGCACTGAAACTAATTATGTCTCTTGACATGACAAAAAAGTGAATACTTAACTTAGTATTGGAAGTTTTCTGGCATGAACTCAAGGATCAGTCTTGGCTGACCTTGTTACCCATGTGGTAAACGAAGTAACCAGAGGTATGGACATTGGAGAAGCTAACCATTTTAACTAATTGATAATTATCTTGTCGCGAAGACTTAATCATCCAATTAGATTGTGCATTGCTGTTTTGGATGGCAAGACATTTTTTTCATGATGGTCTTAAACTAAAACTCTTTTCATTGCAAATACAATCATTGTCAGATGCTTAAATGGTATGTCCAATCCTCTGGGGAAAACTTTGGGGTCTCGCTTCATGTCTCAAAGAGGTAAAAACAGGGACACAATTTGGGCCAGTTTGATTTGAAATCCAGTTTAGATTGAACTCCCCTGTCTTCATTCTTTCATCAACAATCTCGCAATCCTTCCCGTTGTTGTCCATGGTAGTTACTTAGATATTTATTTTGCAAATCCTTTCTGCATGACATCTTGTAAGTTTTCAAGGGAAATGAAGGACCCTCAAGGAAATTCTGAAGATATTTTTTCCTCTTTATTCAACAGGACATATTTCTGCGATTTAATCACTCTCTAGGGCTAAAATCGACCATTCCCATTGGCATATTCATTACGCCAACACCGATGATCCCTTTTTCGAATGCATAGACAAATTGGACGTTTTGGTCAAGACCAATCTAACCCGACAATGGATCCTTGAAAACTTACACGAGGGAACACTTTACTTTGGCAACCTTGGACACGTTTACGATCTCGAATTTTTCTCTCAAATCCGCCATTCTCAAGCAGTAACCAGACTCTCCGTGGGATTGAGTCTCACCCGCGTACCCATCTTGTTTCCTCGAATGAATCCCTTCATGTTAGATGACCTAACCCCGTATCGAGCCTTTCGGATGGATCTATCTCGTTTGTCTTTTCCCGTGGCCGAAGCTCACAGAATCCCTCAATCTAGTTGCACTTGGATGAAATTGCAGAAATCCATTCCCGCCGAAAGGGAAGTAAATGAAACTTTGGCTTGGATGGTTGAATCGGAATATCTGGCCGGAGCCAACATCGCTCTTAGTCATTCAGATCTCGAACGCAACACAAATCTGGGGGCTCTAACCGAAGAAATCAGGGAACTTTTCATGACTTGGTGGTGGACGATAGACTTGTGTCCGGAAAGACCTTTGGACGTGTGTCAATCTAACGGTTGCTCAACAATTGACAATGGGGAACACTCATGGACCCTCAAGTGTTGATTATGGGTTTAAATTTGCCAGAAAATTGCGCATATTTGGCATAACTAAAGTCAAGGCACTCGCTATCTCTTGATTAGAAATCTGTTTTGGAGGATTGTTTCATAAGCAACGAAATACGTGTACGTTTAAAAACTGACGATTTTACTACCGTATTAAGACAAAGTTTGTTGCGTAATCCAACTTGAAAAGTAAATAAAAGTGCGCTACTAACTTAATTACGAGTTTCATTGGAAATAGCATGTTAGGTAGAGAACATTTTTAGATTTACCTAATGTGATTGCCGAGTTGGAAAATTTGGAAAAAGTACCATGTTATAGAATTAAACGTCGCTAGTGATGGGATATTCTGTATGTTAATTAGATCAATTGTTGATGTAGTTTGGAAGTATAATAGAAGCATATCTGGAAACACAAAAGAAGCATATGAGATGGAGTTGAAATAACCATGCTCGATCAAGTTTTACTGTATAGGCTGTGATTAAAAAACACAGCTTGTGTAGCGAAACTTGATCGAGCATGGTTATTTCTACTCCATCCCATCTGCTTCTATTGTACTTCTTCTATGCCTCTAGATATGCTCCCATCCAAACTACTTCAACAATCGCCCTTACATGTAGTTTTCTGTTTTGAAATATGAAAATGATTAAGGAATTATGGAAATCTTAAGATCAAAAACGGTCTATTTCCCTTTACCGGCATGAGGAACTTCAAATTTGTATCAACTGTAATTGTCCATTTAACATCACTGACAAATTTGCTGGAATTTTTTCTCCAACTCGGGAGTATAGGTGTTTTTGGGAGGTCAAAAAATGAATTTCGTCACGTAGTAAATTTGGTATGTAGTATAGGGCTGCCCTGAATCAATGGAGTGCTCGATTAATGAATTGGAAGTGGATTAATCTGTTAATCCGGTTTGTCAGACGAATTATTCAAACATAAAAAAGCGCTTAATCCGTTTTTTTTGTGTTTTTCTTATCAATTTTCAAAAGTTCTCCCGAAAAATCTTGATATAAACTCCAAAGGACCTTTGAACTAAATATAGGTGCATTCTTGTACGACCAAAATTTAAGAACATAATTTTGGAATGATAAATTCAAGCTATTGTTACTCTTGCCTGAAATTTCGGCATGAGTAGATTATGCTTATAGAAGATTAGAGTAGATAATGCAATATCTAAACAATTTTTGAAGCTTGTCACAAAACCTAATGCATCAAAAATGATATGTAAGCATGTCAGCTTTTGATCCCACAGTTTTGCCAATATTCTCTAACATTAACTTTGTTTCAAGACAGTTCCTATGATCTCGTTATTGTGAAATAAAAAAAAAGCTTCGGTTTTTATTGGTATATCAATCATTTAAAACTTAAGCCATTCATCCATTCAGAGTCTTTTCCTCTTAACTTAACATTCAGACTACTTAAAACTTATCCAGAAAAATCTACAGAGGTACCATGAATTAAACAAAATCCATTGTAGAATTTTATCATTTTTGTACCTCTTGAGTACTATCTCTATCCGAAGGCCCGAGAGTCATTCGTTTGCATAGAAATATATCAGGGCCGTACGAAAACGTATGATAAATAATTCAAAAACCAATGGCCAGCTAGCCAAAAAAACGAGGCTTTTTAAACTCAAATGAGACCAAAATAATATGGATAATACATTCGAGAAATATTTCATTTAAGGGTCTTAAGCTTTTTTGTCCCGCACCGTATGAGATTTGAAATTTGGAATCTCATTATCAAGAATTTCTCGATCTTTACTTAGTTGGTTGATTATTTATCAATTAAACTCCGCAAGTCGTGTGTAAATCTTTGAAGAATGAATGAATGGCATCAACTATGACATTTTAGATTGCGTTTGTCTTCCTTACCCGTATGGTGACATCGCAAAGTTTTCCCAATCTTCGAATGTCGGCCATCACCGGAAAGGCATTACAAGCCAAGTCTTTTTGCCCGAAAACGAAGCAATCGTCCAAATCATCCGATGAGAACTGAAGATCCGGGAAGCCAAAACTCAATCCTCCGGACGTGGGGGCGGATGTGGGGGCGGGAACGGGCCGACCCGCCTCCTTTGAAGGCGAGAGAGACACCAAAGCCGGCGATGAGTTTGAGGACGTGACCGAGAAGGTGGACGAACAACTGGAGGTGTTGGTGGTGGCTGTCACGCAAGAGCTCAAAGAGAGCAGAGACATGTTGGACAAGTTGGAGGTCATGGGCGTGGTAGGATCGTCAGTCTCGTCCTCCATGGTGGGCAGGGCCGAGGCCGAGGAACTTGGGTGCCTTAGCATGAGTTTGATCGATTGATTGATAGATAGATAGATAGATGATCCGCAATCGCAAAGAACTGCGGGGATTGTTATGAATAAACGGGTCAAGGTTTGAGACTCACCTAGTTACGGAGAAATCCCGTAGAGAAGAAAATCTTGCAGTTTGGTAACTGAGGATTTTGTTTCACCCATATAAAATGAAACAAACTGAAAACAGTTTCTTGGAAAATTCAAGCGTGAGAATCTCAAAATCTATAATAAAGGGATTTGCTAGGCTAGTTTAGACGAGCATGTCAATGTATTGTTAACAAAGTGACATTCAATGGGGTTGAATGGGTTCTATGATGATGTGAGTTCTGCGATATAAAGCTTCTTTTCGTCACATCAAAGTTATCAGGAAGTTCGGACAATTTAGCCATTCAACATCGATAAAGTCTTGGACTTATAAGGTCTTTTTATGTTTCAATGCAATGAAGAAGATTTTTATGAAAAAGCAAGGTCATCAAAGAGTCGTCGATGAACGCATGGTTATTGAAAATTGCATTGTCGAATAAAAATTTTTTCACATTGCGTCATTCGCTTCCTTAGCCCTTTCAAATTCACGCCGTTTAAGGGTGACCACTCCTAACACGTTGTTTGATTTTGGGTAAATTTGGCTAGCCCGTGTTGATGGAGGCAATCTCCACTTTACACATTTTTACTTCTCACCATAACCATCGAAGTGGGAGCTATTACTCGGAACTCTGAAAAAAAGCACCCATCGATAAAAGTCTTGAAGCGACGACCAATATCGCGATCCCCATTTAACAAACAAGTTTTATCTAGACACAAGTGATATTGAACTTGGTGAGGGTGAAATTTCAAAATGAATTGCTTTGTTGATTATTTTTCATCGGCTGATCAAGCTGATATCAGCCAAACGCTCTTATTAACCACACATTCTGTCCCAATCGATTGCACATTTCCGGCCACCCTTAGCTGTTCTATTTGTTTACTTATCTCACCATCAACACTAAAAAACGGCATTGCTGAACAACGTGAGTGCACCGTTACACTCACACACATTAGCTCTAAAGCAAGTGATTTGATCTCTCGGAAATCCAGGAATATCGTGCTCATCCCGCCTTTCCATCCCCGCCCATTGATCATGACTGACACCAAAGTGGCCCAGGATGAGAAATCCACACCCAAAGTCGAAGGACAAGAGAACGTGGATCCGGAAAATACGGACAAATCCCAAGCCGATCTCGGCAAAACTTTGACACCCGAACAACTCGATAATAAAATCATTCGACAGGTCGAACACTACTTTGGTGACTTTAATTTGCCTCGCGACAAATTCCTGCTCGAGCTCACCAAAGAGAACGACGGATGGTAAGTTTAACCACCGGTCTTTTAGTGCTGGACCGCGTTAAGAAATGTCTTTTTGTCTTGGATTTTAGGGTTCCTATGGAGACCATGCTCAAGTTCAAGCGGCTCAATCAGATGTCGTCTGATCCTGAAGTGGTGTTGAAGGCCGTCCAAAAGTCGACTCACGGTCTGATGGAGGTTGATCTCGAGAAGAAGGCCCTCCGTCGTAACCCCGAGAAAGCCGTGCCCGAATATAACGATGAACGCAAGAACAAGTTGGCCGAGGCCACGCTTTACGTCAAGGGATTCGATAAGGAGAACACGCAACTGGAGGAACTCATTGAGCACTTTGAGCAGTATGAGAACGTGCTCAACGTGAGTATGCGTAACTACTATGACAAAAAGACCGAGGTTCGAGGATTCAAAGGCTCCTTATTCGTCACGTTCAATGACAAAGCCAGCGCCGAGAAGTACTACAATCTCAAGGACAAAAAGTATAAAGACGCCGAGCTGGAGGTCAAATGGCAGAGCGATTACTTTGCCGACAAGAACAAGGAGAGCGAGAACAAGGTGAAGAAGGCCAAGGCCGACAAACAGAAGCTGAAAGATGCCAAGAAAGCAGCGGAAGAAGAGGACAAAAAGAAGGCCGTGGAAGCCGAGGAACTGCCCAAAGGAGCGGTTCTGGTCATCACTAACCTCTCTAATGAAACCATGCGCGAGGACATCAAGAGCCAACTGGAGAAAGATTGTCAGAGCGACCCCAACGACATCGCCTTTGTGTATTTCCAAAAGGGCGAAACCGAGGCTAAACTCCGCTTCCGTGAGGCCAACAAGGCCGTGGAACTCAAGAAAAAAATTGACGAGAACGGGAAACTGACCATCTGCGAGACCGAAGTGGAAGTTCGCGTGTTAGAAGGCGAAGAAGAGGAAGAGTTCCTTAAGAAGTGTGTTCAGGATATGATCGAAAACAAACTTAGTCGCAAGGGTCACAAAAGGAAGCACGGAGGACGAGGAGGCGGACGTGGAGGTGGTGGACGCGGAGGAAAGCGAGGGCGTCATTAGAGCGATGGGCAAAAGATATGTATCGACTTATGCAAATATGATAATGCCAATGTTATGAAGTTTTTCGCGTTCAACTAACCATGTTTATCAAATCTCGGTTTGCGTAATACGAGATGTTTACCTTGAATAAATCCGTGTATTATCAACGAAAATAAGCTTTATTTTTTTCCTCTCTCTCTCTTAGTGGAAGGTGTGCGATGATCTCCCGAGATCTGGAGTTGCATATAAATAGAGAGCGAGACTGCCTCAAAGTGTGCTAAACAATAGATATAAATAATCTTATGACCCGTTCCTCTTATTTCCCGGTAGGTCCGGAGGAGATAGTTTCATTGACTTTTTCTCCTTCTTTTGACCATGGGAAGGTTTCTCGAACATTTCCTTAATATGATCCTCGGGCTCGTTCTCTGTGATGTCCTTGGCCATGTCTGGCTGATCATCTGGACTGCCCCGACTAACTGTCTGCGCTTCATGGGTACGGGAATCGGCATCACTTTTGCTATCCGTTGATTCGAGCTTCCCTTGCGTTTCTTCCGTGGAACTCGAGGCCTCTTCATCGGATGGTGTACTTCCTAAGACTTCTTCAATGTTGGCTTCGATTTCTAGCATCTCTTCCTTCTCCAACATGTCCAAGATCTTCTTGATCTGTTTCGAATTCAGCTGAATTTGCTCGGTGCCCAGAAGTTCGATCACCTTGAGCACGTGATCTACTTTGATCATACCGTCGGAATCATCGTCCATTTTGCTCAGAACCTAGGGATGTAAAACAATGGACGTTGAAAAGGAAGATACAGATTAAGCATGATTAATGGAATTTTAATCTCTTACCATGGCAATCTTTTCAACCTTGGTTGAATCGGTAGTGGCTTTTAGTTTCTGAACGGCATCGATGAGCTCCTGGATGGTGACTAGGCTGTCGTCTTTGCCTTCTTGGTCCTGCCTTTGCTGGCCTTTACTCTGAATTTGGCCCTTGAAGCGATCCTTCGCCTCATCCATGGTGATGGCTTGCTCTTTTTCGGCATTCTTCTCCATCTCGAGATTGTCCACCAATCGGTCCACATTGCTCAGGATTTTGTTTACGCGTGAGAACAAACGTCTGGCACCTTTACTCTCCTGAAGGTCGAATCGATTAGCCTCGGCCTTGATGAATTTCAGCTCCTCAATGTCCTCCTCATAGTCTTGGAGCTCTTTCTTGAGGTTGCCCACCATCTCTGCTTCATCCGAGACCTTGCCCAAACTCTCAATGGCCGTCTTCAGGTCACTCAAGTCTTCGGACGAAATTTCGTCCTTATCAGTTTCAGGGGATGTCTTGACCTTGTCAAGCGAATCTTGAGCTTGCTTCAGCAATGCCTCAGTTTCATCTCCCTTTGTAGCTTCTTTCTGCATGGAAATCTTAGCGTCACGCACTAGTCGCTGGACAGAAGGCTCTTCTAGGACAGACTGGGGTAGTTTGGCAGTGCCCATGGATTTGACAGCCGATCTGAGGATGGCATCTTTGGCCTCGGCCACTTTCTCTTTCATCATGTCCTCAATCTTTTCAACGTCTTTGTGAGGATCTTCTTGAACACGTTCCGTCTTAGGCAAGTCCTCCTCCTCTTCTTTCTTCTTTTCGTCATCGGCCGTCTTCTTTTCCTCCTTTTCTTTCTTCTTCTCTTCCTTAATCAACCGTTGTTTCTTCTCCTCGGCGGCTTCCTCTTCGATCTTCCTTTGTTCTTCCTTGATGATCTTCAAACGTTCCACGTTTCTGACCTTGCCTTCGCTTTCACCAATGGCCGCAGAAGTGACTGTGGCGGCGGATTCGGGCAATGCCGAAATGGAGGCAGCGATCTTGGCCGTGCTATCGGAGTCTTCAGGCAAGAACAGGGTTCGTGATAAGAGGAGCAGGGAGGGTGGAACGTTATTGTTGAGGGACAAATCTAACCATTGTTCCAATTGACTTCTCAGTTGTTTCTCGGACAACCCATAGGCACGCATCCCGCGTTCTTTGCAAGCATTCTGAAGCTCTCGAACGTCCATATCTTCGACACCCTCTCTTTTGATGACACGGTCATCGGTCTTTAACTGACGAAGCTTCATCTCCAATTGAAGACGCAAGAAATTATTCGTACCCATGGGCGTGAGCTCTAGTAATCGACATAAGGCCACCAGTTGAGTGCGGGTCATGTTATCGAGCGTAATTTCGTCCTCAAAGAGTTTCGAGAACTTGAGAATGTCCTCGTTCTTGATCACTAAGCCTTGAGTCTTGACATTTTGGTAGAATTCGGTAAAGTCTCTGGCCGATTGGGAGGACCGATCGTTCTTACTCGTGGGCGCCATTTCGTCCAGAGTTTCCTGCAGGAATCGGGCGTATTCGAGCTTGGCCTTCAAAGTCCGCCTCATCTTCACATCACGATCCGAGGACGTCGTGAAAGTGGACGGCAACATCCCCGGGAACAACTTCAAAGCCACGGGTAGAAGCAGTTCCATAAAAGGCACCAGGATAAACACTGAGAACGGCAAAAGTCGAAAGAGATCGCTCACGGTTCGGATCAATTGCTTTTTCTCGCGTCGCGTGAGCGTATTTCCTTGGAGCACCTTCCAGATAATCTGAGTCGACACTTTCACATCCAGAAAGAGCAGCTTAAAACCGCTGTAGTAGTGCTTGACCTCGTCTACAATTCGGACCCATATCGACTTTTTGGGCGTGTCTTTCTTGGCCAGAGCTTTGGCCGCGTTCTCGTCCTTCTCGGCTTTGGCAATCAAATATTCGACCTTCTTCTCCAAATCCTGGACCGACGATAACTGCGACAATTGATCCACCTGCTTTTGTCGAAGTCTCTGCACGGTGACCTCAATTTTCGAGGACGGCTTGGCATCCTTAGATGACGACGAAGAAGAACCCGCCGATTTGCCGCTCTCTTTTCCCGAAGTCGAACTCGATGACGATGTCGATGACATAAAACGTTTTTGCACGTGAATTCCGGAGAACTGAGAGCCCAGAGTGACATTGAGACACGCCAAAGTGGGCCGGACATCTCCATCTCCGTCATGGGTCTCCGATATGAAAGAGCATAGAACGTATTGATTGGAACTGGTGGCCGCCGTCGAACCTCCATCGATCGAAACCAATCGATCTCGAGGCCATCGAGCGCTAAATCCGCGAAATGCACTCAAATCGGGTCTGGTGGTGTGCGATTGTGGACCGAGCATGGTGTTCAACACTGATCGAGTCGAGGGAGGCATGAAGGTGGTCGTTAGGTTGGAGGCCGCTAAAGTCCGTGAGGCCAACATCCAACCCGTGATCGCTCGACCTCCACGGCCTCCGCGAATCATGATTCAAGGCCACCGCTAAAACAACCTCCAAAATGATTAGAATATACCTATTTATGGCAGTTCGGAATGAGACGAGATTTAAGGTGAGAAACGAGGATCACGTGTTCGGAAAGCGATTTGGAAAGCTTTCGCATAGAAAGATCATGAGGATTTTTGTGCCGGACAAGGGTTGGGCGTGTCTGTCGGGTTCCTTCCAATTGGTATTGACTCCTGTCGTGGGTTGCTTCTGGCGGATTTTGTTCTTGAGAAGTCGGATGATGTCAATCGTTCGTTCCTTTGGGATGGATCTCGTTTTGTTTAGATGGAAAAACGGTAGGGTGCCTCGAACCTCAAGCCACAAAGCCAAAGTGGGATTTGAAGAGAGTAGAATGGCTGATGCAAGGAAGAATGAAGGTCATGGATGACTGCAAAAATTTAGGTTGTCATACGACGTTGATAAATCCCGGGTTAGCTCATATTAGCTTCCCAATTCAAGAATGGTCTTCATGACCAAAGCTTGAAATTGAAAAAAACACACACACGTCCAACAGAGGGCGACGAATAGCATGAGGACATGGGGATCTCGACCTTTGGGCGACATCTTTTTAAACATTCAGAAATGTAAAGAAAAATGAAATGTTTGTGCAAAGTTTTCGATGGAATATGAGTGTATAATATGCAATTTTACTCGATTTAAAATCTGCAGTCACCGATTATAATAGTTTGGAAGCTAACAAAAGCTTAAAAAACGCCTAATGTTTTATATAAAAAACGACGTAACATTTCACCGGGGTGCGGTAAATAAGTCACAAGCAAAACGGTCACCGGTACATCAGTCACAGTAGAAAGGTGATAGTTAAAAAGTAAGGTAAAAAAGTTACAAGGTGAATAAGACCTGCCCAGCTCCAAAGTGAGCCTAGGGGGTGACCCGAGGAACCCTAATATGTTCCAAGGTTAAGGATTGTCTCACGGGCGCACAAGAAAATCTGGTTGAAGCGTAATCATTAGAGCGGCCGAAAATATTTAACTTAAATATATTGGGTTTTTGAGCACTTTTTTAAAATTTGGGCTTTTTCTTCTAAAATTAAAGGAAATTTCCCGTTTTTCATCGAAATATTTCAACAATCTCCACAATTTCAGGATACGTTTTGATATTTTGACAAAAAAAATCTGACCTTTCCCAAAAACTACATTGTCAAAATCTTCCAATTTTTTTCAAAAAAAATTTCGACTCTTTTTTGGGGAATAGGCGAACTAAAATGAAAATTATAAATGGGAAATAAATATTTTATCAGCTTGGCCTCAAAAATTAAATTAACGGATTTTAATCTAACATAGAAAACCGCAATTCCAACATGAAAAAAAAATATGAAAACTCTGGTTTTAACATTCAACCAAACCTTAGGCAGTAAAATATTAGTATAATGTAGGATATAAATAAGGACTGTCAAGAATAACCAATTTTCATTGCCCGATATGATTTTTTTAGAACAGAATATTTGTTTGCTGATATTTCTGACATTGCCAATGTTTCATCATATATTTGGATTTTTAAATCAAATTTTCAAAAATACCAATTTATTGCTCCAAACTCCGTGAAAATTTAAATATTTTTTAAAAACTTCGTTGTAATTAAAATATTTTTTTTATATATTTTGACGTTTTTTTCTTAAATATTATTTAAATATTTGGCCTTCAAAATTAAATATTTTCGGCCGCTATAGTAATCATGCTAGGACAAAGGCAACATAGCCACCAGAAACCCATTCCAGACGCGTTTTTTAAAACAATGGTCCAATCTGCTGTAACCCAGAGAAGGACGTTCCCCTGCCTTTCTTCATTCCGACTTATCCCCTAACCTAAAGATGCAACCATGGGCTTTGCAAATAATTTGGGTGTCACACCATCTCTCCATAAAAAATAGCAATACTTTTGTGACCTTTTTCCAATATGATCTTTTTACTGGGACCGTTTTATTGAGCGACTTTTATACTGTGACCGTTTTACCGAGTGACCTTTTTACTGTGACCGTTATACTTATGGATCACGAGAAATCTTGCCAAAGCCAAAGATTAAACAATCCAAGTAACTACTTCAAACTCTACTCTTGTATTTAAGGCTCTTTAATCTTGACCCTTATTTTAATGGCCAAAAATTACTGATCTGATAATAAGGCATTGAAAATAAAATGAAAGTGATTAAAAAAAATAAACAAAAATAAAACATTACCTGGAAAACAAAAAAAAAAAAACTATGTGTAACGTTTTTCTCTTTTACTTATGTTCCATCCGTTTTGTCACTTGAATGCAGAATGCCAAAAAAAAGGTGAACTCATCAACTTTTAAATAAAATAGAAAAAATGTTCACTCGGACTTTATATGCTTTGTTTCTTCTCTCACAATCCTTCAACATGAAACGAACGTACTTACGGTAGTTCATTACTAGATAATTGTTAAATTGTCACTCTTCCAAACCATTCAATAATGTGAGACCGAATGATACTCTGTTGCGGATCTTGGGCATTCTTTAATTCAAGGTTAGTTTTGCTTGGTCTGGTCAGGTGAGCATCTAAAGATCAGATCGTCCTCAGTGCCATAAGTTTGGTTCCAACCGGACTTGAGGTTCGAGACGAAAAAAAGATAGTCTGATGAAACTCTCCGTCGTCGTATCCAGCGTAAATAATGAATGATCAAGTTGAATTCACTTTGACCACCGCCTTATTGCTTCCATTGCTACTCCTATAGCAACGCCCTTCAAACAATGGGAACGAACTCCAATGAGGAAACTTAAAGGCCTGAAAGTCAAAATTCTTAAGAACTTTTTTCACACTGAAAATTTTCAGCTCTAAGCCTTTGGTAGCGGCTAAAGTCTTTAGTTGCGGCTAAAAGAGTAACAATCTGCTTTCTAAGCATGATGATGCTAAGGTGTATTTTTGCGCATTTTAATTGTTTAGTTTTCCCTCATCTTGATAAGCTCACACCCATTGAAGCAAACTTGTACCGCAAGTTTGTGGTATGGAATGTTGAAAGGAAGAAAAAGCTACTAGAGCACAGATCATCTTACTTATTAAAACATTTCTTATCCCGAAACGAGGCTTGAGCCACTAATGGCTCGTAATCATCATCCATTTTTTAGTCAATTCCAAGAATGTTGTGGGCCTCTTTCGCTCTATACCCCATCTACGTACTGTACATTTCCTCGGCATACAGCTAGCAGATAATGTTCTTGCAAAGTTGACTCTACTGGACGTCTCTAATTGGAAGTTCTTTGAATGGCAGAGAATTCTTTGTATGTTCTCGTAAAACCAAGTCCGTTCCGAGGTGCTCTAAGGATTCGACAATGCTATTGTCAAGGAGTATTGCTCGCTTTGCAAAATGAAATGCCGCAACACACCATGACTCTGTCCAGTGCCATCCAACATATACATACACACATGTATTGGAGCCTATGTCTTTACCTACCAAATGAATCATAATGGATACCACAATTGCGTACTTTGTCCAAGCTATTTACAGTCCAACATCAGCACAAATATGGTTACACCCAACGGATAGAAGAGGGTTTTTAACAAGAACATACACATATTAGGTGTAGAAGCGTCCGTTGAAGAACGAACCAAATATTGGCAAAAGTAGCAATGAAAAGAAGGCAATCATGTAGGTCTTTCATCAAAATTTACTGCAGTGCTCTATAGATCTATCTTAATTCTATTTTGGCTCGTCCAAGAGCTTTTCGAGTGATCAACGGAGGCGATTCGATCAGAAGGCCTCCGCCCAGTCTATAAAAGACATGATGAAGATGCCTCCCATTTTAGTTTGTCTTGGAGTTTGAAGTGACTTACTTGATCAGGAACTTCTTGGGCTCGAAAGAACATTCGAGCAGCTAGAAACCTGATTCAAACGGTGAACTTTCAAAGGCAAATTGTGAACACATTCCATAATGATCATGTTTCTCTCAATCCAACCCTGTTTGTTGGTGTTGTTACTTCCTTTCGGCCACATCGAATCTTCTCCAATTGCCAAACCATATGCTTCCAATTTCGGCTACACCTTTGATCCTGTCTCTTCATCATTTTCCGCTCCCGCCGTAACTGCTAGTCAGTTCCACGCTCAAGATGAGTTTGGACAGTTCAATTATGGGTACTCGAATCCTTTGGGGTCCAAAGTTGAGTCCAAAACCGCCGATGGGGTGGTACGAGGAGCTTATTCTTACATCGATGCCAATGGACAACTTCAAACAGTCCAATACATATCTGATGTGTTGGGATTTCGTGCCTCTGGTACGAATATCCCGGTTGGCCCTGAGGCGCCTGTTGCCCAAGGACCATCCGAGATCCAATCGATCGGATACACTCAACAAACAGTTCAGGCTGTTCCAATCCAAGACTTGTTGAACGAACGTCAATCACAGGCTGCAGCTTCGGTAATGACTCCATCAGTGGCTTACAGCTACTTGCCTTATGCCACCAACTATGCCTACGAGGCTCACCCTTCCATCCAAGAACAATTGCCACGTACCCCTGATCAGACCGTGATTGTCCCAGCAGCAGCCCCATACGTGACTCAGTCTAGATTCCACGCTCAAGACGAATTTGGGCGCTACCATTTTGGCTATTCGGATCCCAACAGTGCTCGATCGGAGATTAAAAGCGTGGATGGAACGGTGACCGGCGTTTACAATTACGTGGATGACAGTGGAAAGGTTCAAACTGTCCATTATAGCGCTGGCAAAGATGGATTTCAGGCCGTTGGAACCAATATTCCCCAATCTCCTCAAGTTGTAGTGGACACTCCCGAGGTGGCAGCGGCTAAATTGGAACATGCCAGACTTGTCAATGAAATTGGGGCCAGAGATGAAGAGGGCCTGAGGATTGATGAGGCCAATGCTCAATTTCGACAGAGTGCTGCTGAGCCATCACTTCCCGCTCAACCCATTCTCGTGGAGGAGCAATCCGTTTTGGCTCCTTTGCCTGAGGTCGTCGCTACCCCTATTGAAGTTCCATCTAACATTGCCCCCGCTGCTCCTGTTCCTGTTGCCCCTGTTGCCAACGTTGTCGTTCCCGTGGAAGGATCCAGTGATCCAATTATTGACGAACTTGTTGCTTCCTCAGTCTCAAGTCAATTCCATGCCCAAGATGAACAAGGCCAATACAGCTATGGCTATGCCAATAAAGACTCGTCAAAGGTAGAGCAAAAAACAGCCGATGGCGTGGTGCGAGGAGCTTACAAGTACATTGATGCCCACGGTAAGAATAACGCATTAAGAAGCCGCAACCTGAGTGGCTCGGATAAAAAAGAGCCAATGTTTTTGTTTAATTTTCAGGCGAGCTCCAAAGTGTGGAATACATCTCGGATGCTTTTGGCTTTCGAGTAGCAGGAACGAACATTCCCGTTTCCGCTGACGGAGAGATCAATCCCGCTCAAGTCGCTGTGCCAAAAACTTTGTCGCAAGGCACATCGATCATTACCCCTCAAATTTCCTACTCGTACCTCCCGTATGCTGTCAACTACGAATATCTCTTACCGAGTGGAGCCTCCAGCTTAGAAGGAGATGCTTATGTTGCTGATGAAGTTGCAGATCCCGTGGTGATCCCATCCGCTCCTCAACCTCAAATTGCGCAATCCGTATCAAGTCAGTATCACGCTCAAGACGAGGCTGGAGGCTACAATTATGGCTACTCCAACGGGCAATCTTCCAAACAGGAAGCCAAGGGGCCTGATGGTGTAGTTCGTGGGGCATACTCTTATATTGATGCCAATGGCAAACTTCAAACTGTCCAATACATTTCAGACGCTTTGGGATTCAGGGCAGCGGGAACAAATTTTCCCCAAGCTGATGGTGAGTCTCCCATGATAGGGGCTAAGGTCAAATATTCGTACCTGCCTTATGCTGTAAACCACGCGTACTATTTTTAGACCTCTATTCTAAACTGTTTCATCTTGTATGTTTGACTCGATCCCTTTGAATGTGTTCACTAAGGCTGAAGATGGTCACCATTTGTAAAGCTCTCTTTCTTCAATCTCCGTGAGAAATAAAGCTCGTTTCCTACCTTTTTCCAGTTTCTTTGTACGGTATATCTCGTTTATATGTTCTATATCAGACGTCGGCACATATTTTTGACAAATGACCACCAAATTTCACTTATTGCAGTCTTTTATTCATTGGCCAAACAAATGCTGAAAGGTTCCTGGTTCCACAATTTAACGATCAAAGAGCTCTGGACCCACGACTATGTACTACGAATGGTTCTCGGGCTCAATATTTTGGACTTTCTCCATAGCTCCTAGGCCCACCAATGACCACCCCTGGGTTACATGTACACTGGTTGCCGACCCCTGCTCTATATCAATATATTGAGTACTTTGGGATCCTTCCACTACTTGCAAATAAGTATAGGAGACAAAAAGCTCGTGTTGCAAAGATTACAGCAATTCCAAAAATAGAAGGCTAAATAAGCATTGGAAAACAACAATTTGTTGAACCTTTACATTTTCCAACGTTCCAAGAGCCCAATGGAGAAAAAACAACTTCTTTTTAGCTTAGAAAGATCAGACTATTTTTTACCAATCCTCCAAACGTTCATATGTGGTTCAGTGATGTTGCGGTATATCTTGAGTTTTCTTTTTGGAAATGTTGAGGTCAAGTTTTATGAAAACTTAACACTGATGGTAGCACCTCGTTCATTTTTTTTTAATTTTAAGGGGCTTTCTAGCAAATGTACAGTACAACGGTGATGTCGATGAAAAAATGAATTTGCTTTGAAGAATAAATTTCTATTGAACTTACCCTCACACATGAAGCCAAAATATATGTGTAAGAGCCTGATCAGTAGGGACGGGCAGAAAGTGCAAATAATCTTACCCTTTTAGTTACCAAAAGTTGCAAAAAATGTGCCCAAAAGTGCAAAACAAAGTGCAGAAAAATTCTGACAGTGCAAATAAATGTCAAAAAAGAGCAAATAGATGTCGAAAAAAAAGCAAAAAAGAGT
Organism: Tigriopus japonicus; assembly: GCA_010645155.1. Lineage (NCBI taxonomy): Eukaryota > Metazoa > Arthropoda > Copepoda > Harpacticoida > Harpacticidae > Tigriopus > Tigriopus japonicus. The sequence continues at coordinate 2,041,115 of CM021320.1, read as the reverse complement.
AAATAAATGTCAATAAAGTGCAAATAAATGTTAAAAAGACCAAATAACTTACATTTGGACTTAAAACGTCATTCATGGAGTACCCACGGCTCCTAATTGAGCAGGAGAAGTCATTTACAAGTTCTAAAGACATTTGAGACTAGTTTGAGGTGAAGAGACAATGCCGCACAAGTAATAGGGTTCTATTAACAAGGTCACTAGCAAAAAGGATGTAGAGTCATGAAAAATACTCTAGTCAACATTCTTCTGAATTTTTCATTCCTAAGGTAGTCTCGTGGATGTATGTACCTAAAATATTGTCGAAATATATTGAGCAATTGTTTTATATGGCTTTACATCACTCCAATTTTGTCCTTCAAAAATAGACATTCAAAATTGAACAGAAAAATACCCACGTGTGCCTAACAATTAGATCAAAGAAAATAGTCATAAATGTGTTTTAAGCATGTTTTTAGTGGCATTACTTCAATATTTGACCCATGGCCTAATTACCAGAACTCAATTTCAAATGTGGCATTCATTGTCTCATCATATCAAAACTGTTCTCAAATACTTTTGGAACTTAAAAGTAATATCTTCGAGTCAATTAAACAATGTGTACTGCTACATTGATGTATCCTTAGCTTGATGATTTTAAGTTTATAACGGACGGCCCTTTTTAGAAATAGCGATCTTTGTAGGCAGCAAACCTAATTCTGCAATCTATATTGTTAGTAGATCCTTCCATTACCAAAACATAAGTTTCTTTAGGTTTGCTATTTGTTGGTTGCATGCAATGAAATTCTTTTGTCTAATCTTTAGTTTAGTAAACAGGATGTTATAGTTAAAGCAAGATGGTGAATAAAGTGTGAGGTTTGCGTCTGAAATGCACATATTTCTTCAAGGTGCTAAGAATGGTTGATTGCAAATGCAAGCTTTTTCGACTAGTTCAAAATTTGATCTTGAAACTAAAAATTCTTTCAAAAGCCACTACATTTTCTTGACAATTTGTCAATTTTGGCCAAAAACGTAAATAAAAAGTGCAAATAAAGGTGAAAAGTGCAAAAGTGCGGAAAAATGGGTTTATGTTACCAAAAATATTTTTACCATATTTGCCCGTCCCTATTGATCAGTGATCACAATTAACAGAAATAATCATAGACCTGGCCTTAGATCGCGGAGCTCAAAATGAATTTGTGAATGAAGTGTAAAACAAAAATACTCGGAATGGGTGGGGGTATCAAATTTCTTCATCCTCGTGAAATCAATATCATTGTTTCAAGAAGACCAACAACCAAATGAATAGTATTTATTTAAGAAATTCTTTCTTGAAACAAGTGTATAGAAAGGCAACAATTAATTTTGGTGATTCGGTATCAGAGCTAGGTTCAGCACTTAGAAAAAGTTACCTCATCCGGCGAGAACGTCTCGATCCATTACGACAGATTTCCGAACAATTAAATCATTGCCTAGGAATCAATCCAACAATTAACCAAAGTAATCAGAGTATTCTCATTTACCTAACGTTTTATATAAAGTCTTAACCCTATATATTTGTTTAAGCACTCTCTGTTGTTAAGTACATGCATTTAGTTATCTTCTCGCTTTCGTTTAGTTGTTATGACACACAGACTGTACGTAGATGTAACTAACCAAGCACGGTGGTTAAAATTTCTGTTTAAGTGTTTGCTCAAATGCTAAGGCTTCTAATTACGATTTTTGATGTCACAGTGTCATAATGAAGATATCTTGTAAATACATATATATTAAAAGTAGCTTAAATAGCTATATTAATTCACTTAAAACCATTATAACCAATATATTTTCCCAAACCATGATAATAGATATTGAGAAGGTCCTTAGTTATGAATTGATGCGAAATTTGATCAATATCCATTGCGCAGATAAATAACTATCATTATTTGAAAACTTTAAAATGCATCGAATTATGCCATGAAATGCTCCGGCTTTATGTAGCAGCGATTGCCAAGAAAAATAATTTACATAATGGATGTCGCAAAAATAAATGATAATTTTTCGTTTCTCTATGATTCTGTCTTGATTGTAAGATTGATATATAATACAACTTAAAACTGACTTTCAGTGTTCACTTTTTAATGAGTTTTTCGTAAATCATCTTTGATGAAGTAGAGTTACCTAAATTTAAAACTTATTGATGATCTGCGCATATTTGAAAAATAAAGTTTTAGTAATTTTTGGTTCAAAAATTGCAATATTTGCAGCAAACAGTTTGCATTGGAATTTTGCGAAAATTTGATCTTACGTCTAACTATCTTTGACAAAAGTACCAAAGAAAAAATAATCCAAAAATTTACCTTATAAGTTAGTTTTAAGTTATATTATATATTAATCTTACAAACAAGTCCGAATCATAGAGAAACGAAAATTTATCATTAATTTTGGCGACATCGATAATGTTAATTATATTTCTTGTCAATTGCTGGAACGTACAGCCGGAGCATTTCATGGCATAATTCGATGCATTTTAAAGTCTTCAAGTAATGATAGTTATTAATCTACTCAGTAGATATTGATCAAATTTTGTATCAAATCATAACTAAGGATCCTCTCAATATCTATTAACATGCTTTGGGAAAATATATTGGTTTTCATGGTTTTAAGTGAATTAAAATAGTTATTTGAGCTACTTTTAATATATATTTGTAGTCACAAGATATCTTCATTATGACACTGTGACTTCAAAAATCGTAATTAGAAGTCTTGGCATTTGAGCAAACACTTTCATAGAGCACAGCTAACCACCGTGCAAGGTCAGATCACTTAATATCACTGGAGTGTACTTTGACCTCCTGCAATTCCCGAGTAAGAAGCTGACAGATTTCAAGGCAGTGACTCTCTTCAACATCGAAGAGGTAACTTAGTTTGGGCACGGGTTGGTGTTGTCATTGCCAAATATCTGAGTAACTCAAATTAGTTTAAATCGAGAGAAGGATAAGGCGTGGGAAAAAGACTTTTGCAAGAATCACACACTCTTCTCTGCACCACAAGTCAGACAAGCAAAGGCTTTCCAAAACCAGAGCAAATTGAACAAGGCTTGTCAGAAAGTAAAATTACTCCTTCAACGCCAGATTCTGATTTGCTTTGAGCTTGCAACAAGTTTTTAAGAGAGTGCATCGTACGAGGTTAGCAGACAAAAAGAAGAGTTTCAAGACCAAACCTTCGAGAGGAGAAAATTGGCAAATATTCTAATCAAACAACGGAACGAACAAACCAACCAAATCCACGCCATGTTCAACTTGAGTGGGAAAACGGTTTTGATCACAGGGTCAGCTGGAGGTTTGGGCAAGGAATTTGCCCAAAGAATTTTGCAACAGGGTGCAAAAGTCTGCTTGACCGATATCAAAAGTGAGTTGGGCAAAGCGACCGAGCAGGAATTCGTCGACGCCTTTGGAGCCGACCGCGTCCATTTCGAGGTTTGCAATGTTACCAACGAAGAGGATGTTCGCAAAGTTTGGCAAAGCGCTTGCAAAAAATTCAAGGTCGACCATCTTGACGTCTTGGTTAATAACGCCGGGGTGATGGGCGAAAAAGAAGGCTGGAAACTGTGTTTGGATATCAATCTTCGCGGGGTCTTGAATGGTTGCACTCTAGCTATGGAAAAGATGAGCCTCGCTAACGGCGGTCGAGGTGGAGTTATTGTCAATGTGGCCTCGATTTTGGGCCTTTTCAATGCTCAACAGCCCAAAGGATGGGCCTACAACACGTCGAAAAGCGCAGTGGTGACTTATTCAAGATGCGTGGGCACGCCAGAAACCGAGGCTCAGGACGGAGTTCGAATCCTGACTTTGTGCCCATCCGTGACCCAAACTCCCATTCTCGATGGATGTACTCAAGCAGAACTCGCTGAAATGAGAAAAAATGTGGGAGGGTTCCTCCAAGCAGATCAGGTACGAGTACTTTTCCACATATCAATGTTTGGTCAGACCATTTCAAGGCAAAAAGTGGCATTCTAAATTTAGGTTGGCGAGGCTTTCATGACCCTCCTTCAAACTGGACAAACTGGATCCGTCATGTCTGTATGGAAAGATTGTCCTCCTTATTACATTCCTGACACCGGAATGGGCCTGTTCATTCTTTACACCACGTGTGCCATGGTTATGCGGTTTGTTCCTAAATCGGTTTTCAACCCAACCAATGGCCTGAAATTCTTTCCCCACATGATTGTTATTTTGGCTGCAATGCTCATAGTGTGGATCCTGATTGCTAAATTGGGTATGTGGCTTTTGTTCTGAATGAAATTGATTCCAAAGACATATTGGGTTACACCTCTCTTTTGTAAGAGATGCGCACAATACATCACGAATAATGAATATCAATGATTCTTTATTAATAGCTTCAATTGAAGAGTAAAAACTCACAACATTAGTAGCATTTGATATCACATAGTTTTTGTTGTCACTGAATGTAATTCTCTTCACTCTCGGTGTCAATGAAGGGATCTAAAGAAAGCAAGAAGTAGCTGAACCACATCCCTATGATATTAAGTGTTCCAAAGACTACTCTACTTGAAAAGAGCGCGTTTTGAACCTTCATATCAACGGATGAGGCTGGTACATAACAATGGATCGCTGATTAGGTGAAATGGCGAGTGAAGAATCCCAAACAAGCGAGTTAGATCAAACGACCGCAATCTTCCAATGGGTTTTCCAACTCATTGTCAGTGGGCGTTTTTGCGCGCCTGTCAGGTGTCTTGGCACGTCTCTCTGGCGTCTTGGCCCGCCTTTCAGGCGTGGCTCCTCGACGGGTTCGAGCACCTTCCACGGGAATAACCACCCGATGCTCTTCTTGTCCTCGACCACGAAACAGGGACGAAGATCCCGACAAAGCTGAAGTGGGCTTGGCTGGCACCACTTTGGAATGTTGCTGTCTGGTAGTGGAAGATGTTTTCGTGGTTAATGTTGAAGCAGATGATGAAAAAGATGACGACATAGGCTTATTGGAAGATGCCAGGAGACGAGAGACGGAAGCTGCATGAGAAGAATTAAGCTCAGATTTGGCGTCTTGAAGAGTCGGGTCATCTGTAAGAATTTGATTGGATTGGAAAGGCGTGGATGAAATTTCTTGAATGGAGGAAGACGCTTCGAGGGCCGGCAAAGTGGTCTTCTTGTGGGAGGTGGCATCATCGTTGGATGATGTTAAACTGTTATCACGGTCCGGGTTCGTGACACTAATGGGTTTGGGAGTTTCTTGATTCTTGTTGGGAGTGTTGCTTTTCGAGGAAGCTGAAGCCGACGAGGCCTTTCGAGTTCTCTTCTTGGAATGCCGTAACACGGAGTTGCGATCAAAATGTTGCCTTCGGAAGTGGATGTCTTCATCTTTGAGATCAGGGGACATTCCACGAACGGGTTGGCCTTGGCTCGGATTAAAATCACTATCAACTCCTTTAGGTGACGCCTTCAAAGGGGATGCTTGAGCTTTGGCACTCTTGTTGCTCATCAATGACTGATTGGTGGGGGCGCCACCTTTTTTGCTCGGCACATTCGGGGGCTGTTGTTGTTGGATATTGTTTTTGTAATGCTGATGACGTTTTCTGTGGTAGTTAGGAGGGCCATGTGGGGTTGAAGGCTGGTAACTGTAATGCCTGGGATCTTTGGCACCCCTGCCATCTCTCGGGTGATCCGAGCTGAAGGCACAACCCATGGTGATATGTGGTTGGGACAAATCACCACACCAGTTCCAATTCGTTGTTAAAAAATACCGGGAAAACTTGGAGGTCAAGATTTCACGTTTGGCACTTTTCCATTGAGAACTAGGGTGTTCTTTGCTTCACTCCCAGCGCGTTGCTCGGGTAAAGTTGGTTGGCATCAAATTTCAATAGTTGAAGAATTGGCTCTAGTCGGCTTTCAAGGGAAGAATTGATCTCATAGCATCAGGTTCCACAAGGAATCGATGAAGAGTATTCTTGCCCTCGAACCACAAACAGCTTCTCAAATCAACAGTATGGCACGAGTTCAATGGATGCAATCAATGGATATAGCAGCACTTCCGTTAGCACTAGCAAGGTATTATGGAAAGGCGTTTCCCTCATCTGAACGTTTTTCACTGCACCCTTAGGACATGGTAACGAATTGTCCAGCTGAAAGCCCAATCTTCCTTTTTTAACGAGATAAGATATGGAGTTCGAGGAATAAGTCAGTCATCTAGTTGTCACCAGTTTTCACTTGTACACATTTACGAACATGATCTTGCTGAGCTCTGGTCTTGACCTGGGCTTTGATCGAATCAATTTCTTTTTCTCGAGCCCTTTGGGGGACACCAAGTGGGCAATCAGTCGGTGTATGGAAAAAATCCTTCCATATATTGCTCTCTCTCCCTAGCAGCCATATTGCTTGGCACAGATTAGATTTTTCCAAAGCTGCCAAAGCTGTTCTTCACGCCACCATAGAAGGCAATTCTGGTACTTTGTAGTATTCTGAATACGAGATGTACTACGAAGGAATAGGCTCTCTTCTTGGGATCTCTTCTCCGGGCATGTTGATTGTTTAAGCTCCTTTTGGCCAGCCTCGAACAATCCGTACCGACCTGCCATTCAATCTACCTATCAACCAACATATGACAAAGTCGGAGAAGGGCTCTTTTCATGCCACGACCACGAACGACAACGAGCACCTAGTGTCTCAGGTAGCTCATTGAGAAGAGCCTCCTTCTCTCCTCCCTCCCTCCGTTCTTTCCTCCTTCTTTTCCCCATTCTTGGAGGGTCAACTTCTCAGCTGCCTCTTCACCCACTCTTCCAAATGAACGAGGAATTAGCCCGAACCCAGGTTTGTGGGCTGGCCGAACGGCCGTGGTCGTTGCCATGGGTGGGATCTTCTTCTTGGAGAAATACAGGTACAATCAAGAAGCCGGTTGGCCCCTACATACAGTGGACGGACAGGTTGTGTCCGTACCTCCATGAGCTACCTCGGTGACAAAAGGGCCGTTTCGCGACACAGACGGTTGTAGTAGCAACTGGCTAAGCGACAATCACGAGGGGACTCTCATCCGATCCAGTACTTGTTCCAAACTCGGCCGCGAATACCATTAGTGACGATGCCTCTTGCCCTCTCAACTTAACGTGGTGAAGTCGTTTGGGAGATGAGGGTGTCGGATGCAGAGGTGGTGGCGATGATGATGATCATCATGAAGATGGTGGTCCAACTTGGTAAATACTGTACATCCTGCTTGCCTTCACACGTTCCCCATACTCAGCATACCTGCCGACCTATGTCTTCTGCTCCGGGTGTCGACTCTCAGAACGAGACAAATGTTACATAATTTCGCCGGCTCATTCCCGACACCCGGATGGCAGATTCTGGGTGAGCGGGGCGATTTAAGCTCTGCTTGGGGTTGGTTTGAATGGTTTTTGGGATTGAAATGCAAGTGACGAGCGTGTCATGACTTGTGTTGATTCAACTTCTTAGCGAAAAAGGGTTAGCTCGTCTGTCGACCATGATGAGGTAATCAATGGTGGAAGGGCAGAATTAGATTGCTAAATTCTCTGAAGAACAAACGGGGGACAATCTTCGTGTCGAAGTCTGTGGTGTATGACGTACTGCACTGTAGAAATTACTGGCCGAAGGTCATTGACTCGGTAAAAGAGACGTCAAATGTCTGGTGGTAACTCGGAACCCAAAAAAGTCAATTTTGGACAGGATTTGATCTGGATGTCTTACTTTTGGATTCACGTTTTCTCTGGAGGTCGTTTACGTTGGATTTGACAACGCTTCCTTCGATTGTTCTTGTGACCCCAGAAGTGGGAAATTGGGCCCGGATGCTCTCGTTCAACATCCGTCAGGATGCCATCATTATCCTAAATTTGAACGACTTCCTGTGAACCTCACAGATTCTCAATTCTCAATTAGGACTGAGGTTTGAATGATTTCTAATCGAAAAAAATAGATTGGTAAAGAACACGAATTGACTCATTCAATAACGTTCTTCTGTTCAAAAAGTATTTTGAATAGCATATAATTGAGATCCGGCTATGCCCTTATTTTTGTGCAAATAATCAGATCGTAAATCAATTCAAATTTTTCGCCAGTTTTAGGCAGAAAGAATTTTTTGGCTTCACTTTATCTCCAAAATTTGTCAGACTCAGTTATGTTTTAAATCCATTACTAATATTAATGCTGGGGTTTATAACCGATTCAGGTAAATTTTAGGGGAACCGGCAAAAGTCCATGTTTGATTTCCCACAAGTCTTTAATCCTGATCAGACTTTCGTTATTTGAAACGTTTATTTTATGTATACAAAGGACTGTTTTTGAGTTGTTAGTTGACAAATGTACATGTTTGAGGAATGCCTGGAACAAGAACTGATTTCAAGGCCACAAAAAACATTTTTAGAAATCCAAGGCGGGCAACTGTTATGCAAAAAGCTCGACATGCTTTTTAATGCTATGCAATTAGTTAAACTCTGAAATTTTGGTGCGTCAAGATATAAAAATAGCAATGACCGATAACTGTTCTTCTACTGCAAAATCATGGGATATGAAATTTCATGAATTGAATTCTTGAAATTTCCATTTACAAATTTTCCGATTCATATCAATCAAGCTTTGATGGCAAAAGATGGATCTTGGGTGGTCTTATTTGTACTTGCTTTCCTTTCAAACAGAAAATATCTTGGCAAGTTCGTCTGTCACAGCATCAAGGAAACCCAGTACTCATGGCGCTCTCTGTAGTCTTTGGCTTTGGGCTTTTTTGCTCATCTTGGAGATGATCTCATCCAACATTGATTGGCATCACCCAAAGTTCACGACTTCTGCGAAACCAATCGGGGACTTTACGGACATCTAAAAATAACATCGAATGTACAATATTTTGCAGGATTTAAAGAATGATCCGATATAATTTCTCGCCCTGGGTCAAAGGTGAAAAAGTACTTCTAGGAACTCAATGAAAATAAACCATTCGGTTTATGGGATGACCAAGGGATCTCGATCTTTTACAATCCTTTATTTTCACTTATTTTTGAATTGATCGTCTACCACTATACGAGCCCCTTAATAGATAAAGTCAAATAAAGTCAATTTGCATGATTGAATGGGTCCAATTAAAAGCTGTACGAGCAATGTTTATTCATTGGTTGTGCTTTCTAATGTTTAAAAATGTTTCCATGCTCTGGTACTTCGATTAAATTCAAAGCTCATCCCGGGTCTCTATTTTCATGACTTATCCGCCTCGTTTTTTGGCAGGCCTGTCATACATTTAAGCCAATCAAGGTTGATAGTTGCAATCGACACGGAATGTTGTTGTATTGATCATCCAGTATGTATTGTACAGTCTGTAGTCAATTGGCAAGGAAAATGGAAGCTTTTAAGTTGTCTTTTTTGTAGTGTATGTTGAAGTTTTTATCGTAACACTTCCGGATCTGTCTCTTCGTTGCTTGATATCTTTGAAATACTGTAGTTTTAAGACAAAGGACGGCCTGGTTCTTTAATGACTCTTTGCGTCTAAGATTCTTGACAAAAGAAACCGGCAATATATCTTTGTTTCCAGGCCTCTCCAAAACAAAACCCAAGCAAGATTTCTATTCAAACTCAGGATGGGAGAATGGTTTGAGAGTAACAACACATTTCGTTACTATAGAAACGAGGGTTAGAGATAAGCATCACTCTTGGTTGTATAGACCGTTATTTTGGATTGTTTCATGGAACAATCTGACCTTTAAATCTCGAAAATCTAGAGCTTATCCACCAAACCTCGATGGTAAATTTTCAACTGATGTGCTTTCCAATCACAAGTTCTTCCGAATCCAAAAGTAAATGGGGTTTCTTCCATAGTTAGAATATCAAATGAGAGAGCCCCAAAGAGGTAATGGTCTTGGTCCATTGGATTTATTGAGTTTCAAGAATCCTTTCTTCTAATCCACATAGAGAAGATGAAGAAAAAAAGGGAATTAAATCCTTGAATTTCTCAAGGGATTCGCATTCTTTCCCACACCCGGCGATCTCACAACCGCCTTTCGTCGAGCTGATCCACTTTTGATAGAGGCTTCTTTGTCTCCGATTTCATCTTCTTCGTCTTCGTCGGTTTTTTTTCCTCGTTGGATTTGCTGTTCTTTTCCAAAGTGGAAATTAATCGAGCGAAAGGGATTTTTTCCTCTTCACGTCAAGTGAAGAGTCGAGAGTTTGGAACCGTAAGCTCGATGTCTCAAACCTGACATGAAATGATCCCCTTTTCACTTCCCACCAAGCCATCGAGCATGAAAGATTGGAAATCTGGTCGCACTTACCTCAACTCATCAACCATTTTATTCCATTATGCATGCTATCTTGTCAGGTCTTTAGGCCCCTTCTAAGTAGATTGGAAAACGCTAGCTTTTTATTTTCTGACGAAAGAAGGAGTTCGAACAAGATTCCACTCACTGTCTTAAAGATACATAAACTGAATCGTTTGTGTACGGAATGGTGGATCTGGTCAAGTTCAGATGCCTCGACGACCAAGATTTTTGCACCAGGTTGAGATGTTCCCATCGGATCTTGGTGCACAGAATCTGCATTCTTTGAAATTCCCGAGCCATAGTCGGTTCTGGCACACAAGGACGACTTTTTAAGGTCAAACTTTGTTCCACGCTCACATTCGCACAGAAACATTCATCTTAACTGTGCTGGCCCGGTTCAACAAGAAATTGCAGGGGCCATTTTTCTCATTTTATTGTAATTGTATTATAAGTTAGTTTGATTGTCAAATGCATACGACGTTTCTGTGCCGGCACAAGAGAAGATTCTCATGATTAGATAACAGGAAAGTTGGCAAAGCTTTTCGTGCATTCCATCAAAACATACGAAGAGGTCTTGATATTCTAATATCGTCGACACATCCATAATATTTTGTGGGTGAAGTAGAAGAAAAAACATCAAATCCGGCGGTATTCTTTCATTTATGTATCACAAGGGAAAAACGCCAGACAAACAAAGCCAGTTTATATTCATTTTTCCGACATCAAAAGTGTTTGCAAGGTAATGTCTGTTGTCAGAGAGGCAAGCTTACTGGTCTATTGGTTTCTCAGGCCTTCTGAAGCCGGTTCCTCGTGTTCCCTCGAGTCTCGAAAGCCCTTATGAGCTAACAGTGTGCTGTAGGTGAGTGTACCCACCTCGATTTCGTTCATAGTTTCACTTACTTCCCTCCACACTGCCTCTATCTCGACAAGTGGCTTCCAACCACGATCCTCGAAGCAACCAACCAATGAATGCCATCGGCGAAGCCAAATCCTGTGGTTGGTCTTCCCAAGCGGACTCTGTCCTTCGACCTTGCCCCTCTGACTGCCTGCTTCCCTCCTTCTCTATTTCCCTCTCTCTCTCCCTCTGGTTCCTCCTCGCTTCGTTCCTTGCAATTTCAGCTCTCTGGCCTTGTAGTAACGGCCTAGCTTTGAGTGAGGAGTAGAACTAACCAATTGGTGGAACGGTAGCCCGTGAAAATGGATGTCTGCCGACGGGAAGCTTCGTCCAACTTGCAGAGGACACACAACAGGGAGAGGATCTTTGTCGGAGTTTTCCAGCCACCAATTGAGGCTTCACAACGAGAGCTCTAAACACAGTGATAGTGTTGGTGAAGAACTTCCTAGCCTTCATGTGTTAGATCCACCCAATCTTCATCCTTCGATGACAAGTTCGGAGAAGAAGGGGTAATACATCCGCTTTCAGGTTTCTCAAGTCCAGTGCCTAAGAAGCTAACTCAGGAGATCGTTCTATCTGTAGTAACACTTGAAAGTTACGACCAAGCTAAGGTTCCATCTCATTAAAACTCCTTACAAAAGGGTAAGTTATTCAACGGGTAGTTCTGAACGAAAAAAATGCAGTTTTTCACACGTGTCGCTGAAAAGTTGTAAGTTAGAGCCCACTAGTGCAGCGGATGTGATCAAGACAGTCTTGGCTTCTCTTTCCAAGCGATGAAAAATGCCATTTCATCCCTAAGGAAAGTTGAATTCATCATTCGGTGTGCACGTCGAGAACCAAATCGATGACGGGGATAAAACAGAGATAAGAACCAAATACTCTCTGTCTTATTTCAACTATTCATCCTCCCACGACTGTCATTCGCCGTGGATGTGAAAAGTCGGGGAAAAGTCGCTTAGAAAAATTTAGTGAATTGAGGAATCAATTATTCATGTTCTTTGTGCTCTCAACCTTATTAGACCATGTCGGTCATGTTGGAGGAGAGACGAGATGAATCAATGAAATATTGAACAAAGGCTAGTACTTTCCGTGTTTTAGTCTCAACTAATTGAAAATCCGATTCCGCAAGAACACTTTTATGTATCAGACACTGAAGAAAAGAGATACAATATGGTAGTCAATGTGTTTGAAATTCAAATGAATTTGGAAAGCCTCAAAAGAATTCAGTCATTTTTATGGTAAGTAAATTAGCTGTTTCAAATAATTGTCCTTATTATTTCCAATTGTTGGTGAATCATTTTCGGTTCTCAAGAAAAGCAGCATTTAACAAGAGAACGATCACATGTATCTTATGAACTCAGAGATAGAAAAGAAAAATATGGACATTTTTGAGTGTCTTTTTGGAATTTATCATTGTTTTTGGCTCTTATTCACTCTAAGATAATTTTGGAAAATCACAAAAAGACATTTCACAAAAATGTTATGAAATTAAGAAAGCAAGCACTCAATGGTGGGATTTATAACTAACATACCTTCTCTTTTAAAGTAATCCCTCTGAAACTATTTCAAACCTTCATTTTTCAATGGATAAATTATACAAAATTTGACTTAAACAACTAAATTGTTCCCCCGTTTCATTTCAAAGTAACATCGAAAAGGCTTTATGAAATGCCTAGTAAAAACGTGAAAGTTTTCAATGTCCGTGAAAGGAGTGCTTAGTTTTGTTTAAAAAGACTTTCGGTACGTCCCAAGTTTGATCGATTATCAGTTTTCAAAGAAAAACGTCAGGGGAAAATTCATTACCCCTAACCCAAAGAATGTTTCGTGTCAAACCAAGTAAAACCGAACGAACCAGTGCTTTTACCGTTAAATCAGTATAATTCACAAGCCTTCCAAAAGTACACATTCATATTACAAGTAACACGTTTGGCCCGGAATTAAAACCCAAGGAAGTTAATTTGTATCATTTGGAGCACTGTATTATTATGATGCTCTGATTTCCCCAAACATTGTCCCATCACGTCTTTTTTGACAAACTCCAGAGTTTTAAACCAACACATAAATGTTGTTCCTCTTGATTTTGTCACAGCGTTTCAACAACACCAGACAGGATATACGTACTATAACATGTAATAATCTGTGATGCCATTTCCCAGATGCACAGTACATTAATTTGAGAGCGTACACGCTCCAGCAATAACACAATTAAACCTTGGCTGTCTTGAGTGCCAAAATCACAGATCTATCAATTAATGTTTGGCAATGGGGAACAAAAAGTTCTTCACGCAGTAACTGACCTTTTCAGGGTCAATTAGTTGTTTTAAGGTTCCCTCGTATTCAAGAAACCTGTTTGAAGATTCTGATTCTGGGACAGACTTTTTCACACGAGGGTTTCACATCAGTGAGGGAATAGGTATTTTCTCTCACTGACGAGAAGGAAAAGAAGATGAACATGAGAGGGAAAGGAAGGAAAGATATATGTATCATCTCATCTTGTAATGACTAGAACAGGTTGACTGGGCAATGAAAGGTCTTTGGCGATCGAGTGCCCTAAGTTGGGCAAATGAGAGCTTGTGAACATGGCCACTTAACATAGGGTCTTCAGAAAGACTGACAATGTAAGTAATTTCCCATAGTATCAACATCGTAACATGGGCCAACGATGTTTCACTTGAGCTTTGAGAAAGCGATCCCACGTTTGCAGGAGAGCTTATCTAAGAATTATGAAGGTATCAATTATTCACCACGGAATGACGTCATTTATTCAAACACTGACCTTTTTCGAGCCTTTTTACTAAGCATATCGTGATTAAAAATCCATTGGAATTGTCAATGTTTGAGGGAAACCAGACCAAGTGCAGGGCTTTTCAGGTAAATCCTAACAAAATTTAACGTCCCCCAAAACCTGAACGAGGGTACCTAAGACATTGCTGATTAAATGATGAATCTACGTTTTACCTCATTGGCTTGTTTAGAAATGAATGAGAACATATTTGAATTGATTTGGTGTAGTGCGTCGTTTTTTGTCTATTTATTGCACTTGGAGTTATTTTTGTTTGTTTGTTTGCTCGTTCATTTTTCTATGCATGACTACATTGAATTGGCTCCGTAACATGCACTTGGCTCGATTGAGGGCTACTTATGTTCCCTACTCTATCATTGGCCTCATGAGCACTTATTGTGTACAATATAGCACACATGGGAAAGAATGGCCTTTTCGAAGGTTATTACCTTTGAAATACGTGGTTCAATTCTTGACAAGTGATTGATGATGCAAAGATGGAGGATCCTCGTTCCGTCTTACTATATATCCCACTTCATTTCCTGGTCATGACATTTCCATTCTTCCGCGGTTCCACCACGCTAAGAAATCAACCACTCAGGCACACAAGGCATTCCTACCAACAGCACGTCCAAGACCATTACAAGACTTCACTTGAATTGAGATGTATACGTAGGAGCCATGTATTATCGTTGTCATCCTTTGCTACCGGCACATTTTAACATAAATGGATCTGAACATTATTAAGGAGCTTATTTCAATCTGTGCTCAGAGATCCTTTGAACGTTCACTTCGTTTTTGTAATTTGCTTTCAAGTACAGGGTAATAAGGTAACTTAGTTTCAAAACGAAAGCTAGGTTATACTATACGTGAGTTATACTTTCCCATGTACGAGTGCATAAAGCAGGGATCTTCTGATTTTCGCCATTCACGGAGTTACATCAAATAACCTACCGAGTGTGTCGAAAGAAGAAGGAAAAAGTCGTCCTAAATTTCGGCTTCTATTTGATAAGACGTTACTCTTGTAATATTCATACATGAATTCATACCGCATGAATTTATTCTATTAGCTCAACATCGCATTTTATGTTTAACTCCGATTATATTGTACGTGCAGTATTACTTTATGACCATGAACACTATGATTATGTTGTTATAGTTCTATGGCATTATCAACTTTTTTTCATGTAAACGCTTGTCGCTACAAATGTTTCCAAATTTGGTGGATGCAAGAAGGATCAGGTGTTCCGCTGGATTATACCACGTGAAACCACATTGAACCAAAGATACCGGGTTAATGTGCCAGTGGAACTGTAAAATACATCTTTCTTGGTCGGCCATGTTTGAGTGGAACAAGAAGTTCAAGCAGATTGACAAGGGGAACAAAAACCGGGCCCTTCCCATAACAGAGTGGCTGTCTCTTTGTTGGTTCGTCACTTTCTTGCAGGCCAACTTTTTTGTTCGCCAAACAATGCCACGAGTTGTGGACCAAAGTCAACCAAAAAAGCAAACTCGGTGCGAATTTCAAATGATGACCACAACCACAAATCGTTTGGATGATGACGTTTCCAAGGGTTAAGGGGCCATGCTCAAGTGTGTTGAGAAGATAAACGTCGCCTGGTGACAATATTAATCTGGGCAATTGACCCATCACCCAAGGAGATACCAAAAGTCGCTTATTGAACGGCGTTGCTTGAATTAATTGTCGGAACTTAATAGTGGTAATGGACAATACGTCACTTAAAAACTCATTGATCACGAGAGCGAAGTCAAAGAAGAGAAAAGAGGTCGCTTATTCAATGTTCATTAGAATTAATATGAAGGAAAAGAACCCAGTGTTGGGTGAAGTTTCTAAAAGGAGGAGATGTGTTTGAAAAAAGGACAAAAGTTAGAATTTTTTTTAACTTAGTGGGTTGGGCTTTAAAAACTGGCTTCTCTTCGCAAGCAGCTTCCCATTTTTAACATTGGTTGCTTTCTACATTCTTGGACCATTTGCAGATTTTCATCAATTTTTTTCACTTGCTGTGAAAATCATTCATCATTTGAATCATCATTTGAATCATTCACAAGACAATCAAAAAGTTGATCTTTGCTCTAATCCTTTATTAAAGAAAGATGCAATACTGTAGAGCCGCAAATATCTTGTCATTCCTAAAAGTAAAAACCACTCAATTTAACCAAACTTTATTTGATCAAACACGAATTTACGCGTTAAATCTCTTAGTTCAATTACGATTTGTCTTATTATGTTTCTAATTGCCAAAATTTCAGGCCATAGTACTTTTCCGACAACATCGATCATCCGAAAGAATCAGACTCAAACCCCTAAGAATACACATTTCGTACTCTTACTTGTTGCTTCAGGGTTTCAGGGCATCAGATCCCTCTATGGGTTGGATTAAGTATATGAGCGTCCTTATTTCGCCTTTGTTCTTAGGGGCTCATCGCTCGCCTGGAAAAGTAGCGTCACCTCGAAAATCCGAACTGTTCTTTCCGCACAGCTGGGTAATTAATTTGCTCAAAAATGGCTCTAGCAAAAGTCATTTTTGACTCCATTCTTGAACTTTTGATTTCCAAAATATTTTGTGTAGCTCATATTTAAAAGTAAATAGTCTAAAAAGGTGGCGGGCTAAACTTTGGAATATTTTCCTTATGGCGCTAGGTAAAGAAGAACAGTTCAAGAATCTTGATGTTGTGGTCCGAAAAAACGATCGAGCAAAGCTAGGCTAGCTATGTTAGATAAACTAGGTAAGCTAGATCATCTAGGGCTACTTCCATCCGTCAATAGTTTTCTCGTTCCATGAGTTTGAACATTTATTTTTAGCAACGTGGATTGCGGTGCTGGCCAAGTTCAATATTTTGTGGTCGACCTGCTTTGGCAAGAGTTTCGACTGACTGAAGGTATTCCAGAAACTTGATTGAAAGATGAAATGCGGCATTTGAATTTGCGAACCAACACTCAAATTTCTTTTTTGTGAACACTTTGTTAGGGGATATTTGAAAAGATGAGGAAATCCTCCCAAGCACAGCGGTTTGTACTTTAGCATACTTCTGTACAAGAACGAGCACAGTTGGTTTGGGTCCGGCCTTGTCGAAGCTCATTTCCACCATTATTTGTGTTGTGTAAACAGTCATTTCCTCTGCCTTTTCGTACATCTTGTCTGCCTTCATGATGTGGACACTGGGGTATTCAAAATGATGTTCCGAGGGGGGAATTGGGTGGTCTTCAGGGGCCAAGGAATAAGAGACGATTATCATTACGTTCTCTCGACAAGCTTGGGTTCTTTTTCCTCAAGGGGCGACATATCCAAGCAAGAGATTGTCTGTTGGCAGGGTTGAGCCCGATTCTCGAGGATGGTAAAAACGAGCTCAATTTCAGGCTCCATGAAGAATCACATTCAATTAGAAGTAGAGGAAGGCAAAGGTTGACCCTACCCACTTTCATTTTCGTTTTTTCTGTCGAGACAAGCACGTGGTAGGAAATCTGCCCGAAAAAAAGACTGTTCCACATGGAAGGTCCTTATTTGGTGTCAGTAAGCCCTTAATTCCTCTTTCATCTTCTCCCAATTACGTCTTGTCCAAAAGAGCAAGAAAATAATTTCCAAAGAGTCTCTTTGTTGCGAGCTAGTAGAAAACATGGTTCACGCAAGAGTTGAGATGGATTCATCAAAGCGTCATGTGTGAGTTTGTAGAGTGAATGTGGCTGTGTGTAAAGAGGGAAAAGTTATGGAACACTGAATGAAACGATTAAAAGATTAGTCCAAGATACACTATCAATCGATAATGATCCTAAGAATCACTTTTCCATCTGAAAACCCATCGAGATTGGATTCTTTTTGTTTTCTGCTTTTGTTCCAAGTGAAATTGGATTCGATCTGAAAACCACAAATTTCCAGTGTTTGAGTGCATTTTCATGGCCAATGAATTTACGCTCGATCGAAATCAGAAAATGGAACACTGGCGCTGGAATGTCACGTTCCAAGACCAAATCAGTAAACAAGAAAGAGGGACAATTTCTTTTAATTCTCCAAGAGTAGTGAACCCATGAGAAGTTCCACGTGGAGGAGGATCTCATTAGTAGAAGATTGGATGACAAAATGTCTCGAAAATGAGCTTTTTCAACTTGACATTCGAGACTTTTTTGGGATTTTCTGGGGCAAGCAACCTCGCTCGCTTTAAAACTTGTTCCAATCTGACTCACAGCATCTGCCTCTCAGGACTTGTATTTTTATTAGAATTTGCTTGATGAGGAGAAATTGATCCTCCTTTTAGAACAATGGCTTTGGAACTGAGAAGTTTCTAAAGGAAACTGAATTTGTATACCTACTTTGATCGTCTATTGGGATATGAAAGCCTCAACTAAATCCCAGCCACAAAGTTTAGTTTCATCCATCCATCTTTAGAGCCAAGTTCGCACTGTAGCTTTGATTTGGAATAAGTTTTGCCAGCTTTTGTGGCAAAATGAGATTTTCCTATATCCAAACCGGCTGCCATCATGTTTTCAGAGCTCTCGTCTGTCGTATTTCTTCTTTTCTTTCGAACATATCATGAGATTGGACAAGTATGTCATAAAGCAAGATTTAGATCTCGAGAGGTTCGGTACGTAGAACGCAACTCCCCGTTTCATGAGAGTGAGATCAGAATTGGACTGCGGTCATTGTTGTCACGCTCGGTGTACTGTGAGCAATAAAATTTAAAGAGTCGGAAAGACGTCTTGATTAAACTCTATTATTTAGACTGCCCCTCCAAAACAAGTCAGCTTCTTTGAAAGACCATTGTCAATACTCCAGCAGAACAAGTGCATTGTCCTAAGACTAACTTGGAGTAGTTTTCCAAGCACTTGGTAGAACAAGGAGTCAAGAGAGTAGGTGAATGAGTGAGTGAGTGGGCGAGTTCCCTGAAGTGGTTCCAAGTCAAAGGGGACGACAACGTCTAAACAACCAAAAGAAAGAGAGGAAGAGAGGCCGTAATCAGAAGAGGGAACATGGCAACCTTAGAAATGCTCATGAACAACAGCCTCTCTCCTTCTCTTCTGGCTACGGACTCTTTCATATCATACACAAGTGGAATCCCAGAAATTGGAAGAGGTCGAGGCTGACGTTACGACCACTACAATAACAGCTCCGAAGAAATCAACAACGCCGACGAGAGCCTCTCTTCAGGTCTTTGTCGTTCAATCTTGAAAGCGCCGGTTTCTCCAACCTTGGGACATGAAGGCCATCTATTTCGATTAACCCAACTCCAAATTGTTATTGCCTGAGGCTTCAAGGATCTCTAAGCTCTCCTAATGTAGTTTTAGTGTAAGCCAAGGGGGAAAGGAAAAATGGCAATGATTACGTCTCATCGCTTTGCCTCTCGTCTAGAATCTGAGGGAAACTTTTTGCCTCTTTTTGTTCCGCGGACGTTTTCCTTGATCTCTATTTCTTCGTGACGTTGCTTACTATGCTTCTTGCTAAAAATGCAATATACAAGCCAATCAAGGCTGTCTAGTCGAGGTCGGAGAGCATTAATCCATATGATCAATATGGCCTTCTTGGCTCCAATCTTATGAGATGTAAACCAACTAAGCTCGAGTAAAAACAATTGGTCTATTGATATTCAACATCCAGCCTAAAAGAGAATATGCGAATGGGCGCTATCTTTGCATTGGGCACACCAACATGCTCTCAAGCAGTGGGTGCTTGCTTGTGGGTGAGTGGGTGGATAAGTAAATGTGTTGGGGAGCGAGAAGGAGAGATATGACAAGTCATCAGCTATTGTTAAGTGATGTCCTTCAAGAGAGTTCCCTCCCTCATCTCAGAAGACAGAGAGACCCTCGCTTCTTTCTGCCCAGAGGATCTATCCACTCCTCAAGCAACCACCAACTGAGCAACAACAGCAACAACAATAACTCCGTCGAGTCCTTGAGGGAAACGTAATCTGAGAACAGAATGATACACACGAAAGCTGCGACCACCAAGTACGTTATCTTCTTGAAAGATGGAAATGGACTCAGATAAATGGCCAGAGTCAGCCTCAGACCCAGTCGGCACCGCCATGTTTGGTCGTGGATAAATAACTTAATTCCAGAAACATAACCGATTTCTCAAAGACGAGAACGGCAATGGGGGGTTGGGGAATTCGTGAAAATGCCGATTGTTGCTTTCGGAACTTTGAAAATGGTGAAAGCCTTTGTTTTTATGCCGAAATTGAATTGAATGTTTTATTTAAAAAAATCTCGGATTTATAAAACACTCTTCTAAGACTTGACAAAAAAAAAACAAATTCAGCTTTTCGGTCATTAATTGTTTTTGACTAGTAAAAATGTTGTCAATAATGTACCTACTTCACCGATATAAGGCCAACTTAGTTATGGAAAATGAACCGAAAGTAGCTAAACAAAGAGTGCACTTGGAAATGGAGAAACCCAATATGGTAATTGTTGTTCCATTAACCTTTGTTATTAGAGATTGGGATGAAAAGTAAGCGAAAGAGGTCCTTAGTTGGAAATGGTGAGTGCACAAGGAGGTAAATGTTCATGTATGTACCTACTACCGCGTAGGGTGTGTAACTACTACTATGCAGTATGTGAATAGTAGTGTGCATAGAACGGGAACACACTGAAGAGGCTGGCAGGAGGTTTGTCGTGGATTGCCGAGCTCACAAGATTAATGGTTGTTCTGCTCGTAGAACAACGGCACGAACCTCCCGAAAAGAACAACCGACTGCTTTGCTTTTTATGCTCGTCAAGCGACAGGACGGACATGTTGTTGATTTCTACAATTGGTTTTCTTCTTCTCACACTTGAAGGGATCGTTAAGGTACAAATGTGCTTCTTCGGTTTCATTGGTGGACTTTGTGCGGAAAAAAGTGAGCCAAGAAACCGAAAGGACCGTTCGGCAGGAAATCCATTATATCGATGCGACTTCAACAACACGCAAACTCCTGATGCGTTTGGCACACCTAAAAGGACAGACAGATTTCTACAAATTTGGGACAACCCTGGTTGTTCCATTGTGAGATGCCCTAGGAGTTCTAGCGCTCTTGGCACACATCTTAGACTTCGTTAGACATTGCACAACAGTCCCCACAAGAGGATGCGCACAAACTGACCGTCATCCGGTTCACTTCACCTTGGCTCTATCTCTTTTGCTTGTGTGTGCGTGTTCCATTTCTTGCTCGCTTTGTTCCAAAAGTTCCTTGCAAAACCCTTTTATCAAGGGAGGACCCTTTTCCCTTTTTCCTCTTGTCGCCTTATTTCTCTCTCGTCAGTGGTATTGAGTACTAACTTAGGGTTAGGCTCAACATTTCCGAAGTCTTGACTAGCCCAGAAGTGCGAAGAGCTCACACAGGAGCAAGAACAAGAGAATTCAATTTTGCTTTACCATCAGCGAGCTCACAACTTTGGTCTCTCTAAAAAGCCAGGAGTGGCTGGAAACTAGAAAAGCTTACGATCTCACCTCGAAACTGTTGCTAAATGACTGCACCAATTAGCAACTGACTATAAAGCCTTTCTTTGCAGAGGTTTCCGATTTTGGTTGGTTTTAGGAGAAGGTTATCAATTGTCCACTAAGACACAAAGGTTCAAATGAAAAATGACATAGAAGGAACCTGTTGTTTGCCTAATTTTCGAGGGGCTCGAATAAAGAATGAGGAGACTTTGAGTTGCTTCATTGTTCAGGATGAAGAGCAAGAGGTGGAATTGGAAACTTTCTCAAGTCTTTCAAGTCAAACAATTCTGAGCCAGAGCTTAGAGTATATCCAACTAGTGGGTTTCGCGGCCTGTGTACCATTATGACATCCGTACTTCGTAGAGAACTGGAGAAAACTGCTTCCATGAGAAATGAAAATAACTCTCAAGAGGATTTCAAATCTGTTGTTTTGAGCTAGAGCACTGGAGGGAACGAAGGCTACTGGAACCGCGTACTAAGTCCGAGAAAACTCGTCGAGGAAGCAAATATTGAGAGACTTTCAAAACAAACTTTGGAGCCAATGATACCATTTTACCTCTTCGACAAAATGCATGCCTGGTCACGACAAGAATATTTGACTGCGGCACTTTAAGACGGAATCGAAGTTGGTGCAAGAATGTTATCCACCCAGAAATTCCTTTCAAAGATTTTTGTTGGAAAACTTCTCAATATATCATGTTTGGCATGGCATGAGCAATGTACAGCTTAACAATCCAGACCAGATCCAGGGGTTTCAATTTTGAAGAGATATAGTAAAGGGTACAAAATACAGAAGGCTTGGCCTTAAAGATCATCTGCCTCAGATTGTTCAGTGTCGTCAGTTCAACAATAATAAACCTTCTGACCAATACGAGTTGTACGTGACATGAGGCCATCAAAAGGGATAACGTCTCTGTCACCATTTAGGGGAATCTAAAGTCCATCGCACTATCATTGTCCTCCTCCTACAAATGGTTGTGAATATCAGCTTGATCTGCCAACATTGAGCCATTAGTGTATGTGCTGAGAAGAGCAGCAGGTCCAACGGTAGTCAAAGTGCACTTCAGCAAATAACTTTCAACCGTTATTTACTCCCTTGAGACCTCTTTAAGGGCACATAACAACCCCAAGCTACCAAGTGTGAGTTGTTGGACTTGCTTCACGATTCCTACCAGAACTGAAGGCCGAGCTTCCTTCCGGTTCCGTTGCTTTTGTTCCACAAAGGACCCTGCGTCCTTGCCCTTGCTCTCAGTGTTCCAATATTCCAGCGAAAAAAAACTGGCAGAAGATCAAGCAAATGCCTTCCAACACGCATACCTCAATCATGTACTCTCATGGTCCAATAAGGCAAAGCCTTGTTTCATTTTCTGGAAGTCAATTTTGGTTACACATGCAAAGAAAATCGTTCGAAAGCGCTTAAGACAGCCAAGCAAATCTGGTCCACAATGAACGTAATACCAAAGACCTGGTGCATGATTAAGGAGCGTCAGTCTAAATTGGCAAAGACGGTAAATGGTTCGTCGCATGCATGAAACTTAAAAGATTAAGGGCAAACACTCTACAGTGTGGCATGAAAGTTCTCAGTCCAATGTCATAACACCATTCATTAATAACCCGATTTGTCTCATTCATTAAACTCCGTTGTGTTTGGTTTCATTCTTTGTTTTATTCCATATTAAAAGATGACCTAAAACAGAAGCTGATCTACTTCTTTTAACTGGGCCAATTTCATTTACCCGCAGACTCATACGCGGAAAGTTTGATATGATATGATATGATATATGATCCCAATATGAATGGGAACAAAACTTTAAAATCACACAGTAGGAGTTTCTTGTAATAATGCCTCACTAATCAATAAGTTCTTAGTTTTTTTCTTTACCTGACCTAATTTTGTTTTTAATCTTGGCTTGCAGATATTACTGTGAAGTTCGTTTATCCCCAATTGTCCCTTCTTGAATCGACACCATCCAGGATTTGGATCATCAGCTCAACAACTCTGTCCGTTAAGAACCCCTGTGGTGGGACAAACCTTCAACAAAAACGTGTCTTCTGTCGATCAATGCCTTCTGTTCTGAACCAGTGCGTGGAAACAATCAACTTATTCCGGACAATTGACTTCTGGTGCAATCCTCGGAAGAGCCGCTGGCAATCTGAAATTCTCTATGTAAAGGGTCGACAATGCTGCGTTGAGAAACTGTCACTTGATTTGTTGCTCCTGGGTTTTGGCTTTGTTCCACCCACCAACATTGTCTTTCTGGCGGAGCTAACGATAATATGACGACCCTTTGTTGGTAATGGCGGGACTTTGCTTTTACTCTCGCTGGCTTCCATTGAGGACACAAGCGGTCGACATGAATTCAAGAAGGAGATTGGAAGTCATTGACATTAAATGCGCTTGCCAAGGCCCCTAGTGATGAAGTGGAATAACAAGAGAATTGTGAAAGGCTCTTTCAGCGGTGACGACGTAATCTGTAAGAGCCAACAACAAACTAACGAGGTGAAGGAAGGACAACCAAATATCAAGAGGATCTGAGGAGAGATTTGACTTTTCTGGGAACTCCTTGAAGGCCTCGTAGAGTCGGTTTCGTCCTTGGTGGCATGGCGCTTTAATTGGACCATTTCCGGACCTATTTGTTTGTCGTCGACGAGGAGAGATCAACTGGACACCACAACCAAAATGTCGCTACCAAGGTCATTATGGTGCTTGTTCCGTTCCCATTACTTTCTTCTGAACTTGACAATATTCCTTTGCTTCATGGACAAATCAGTATGGTAAGCCGACTACATTACTTCATTATAATGACGTTTATTCAAGAGTTCATCATACCATTTCTAAACCGAGTGACCCAAAATGGTCAGTAGAACAATTGCTTTCTTTCATTTCAAATCCAAATTGCCTGACCCACGATCCTGAGAAAAACTTGTCGCTTTATTTACTACATACTCCTACTTTCATTTTCAAGAAGAAAAAAAATCACTTACGAAATCATATTCGAAGCTTTATTGATATTGCACCCATTCCAGGGTTCTTTCTAACACATGTACGACATTTAATAACGGATTCTCTTGGGTCAGAACTACCCAGCCAGCGTTCGTTGGCGGCCTTTGCCGCAAGTCCAGAAATTTATCGACATCTCATGCCAATTGAACATAGAGGAAATGATCATCATCTCGCCTTTCTCCTCACATCGCTGACTTCACATAATCCTCGAGGTCCTTCCCTTTTATACTGGGTAAATCTCATAAGCTTGCCGACTAACATTACAGAGTGTGTGGTCAGGGGGTTTCAACTCATCAATTACTCGGTGTGAAACTGCAGACACCGAGCGTGTAGTAGCGAAACTAGTGCGAGGAGAAGTGCCGAGTAAGCGTCCCTCGATTCGCTCAGAGGTCCACTCCTCCTTCTCCTAAAGCACCATGATTGCACAAGTGTATCATCTCAAAAGCGATGATCACGATCATCATCGGGACCATTACCTTTCCGGGCCAGTAACCGTTTCATTTACCAACTCAAGCCAACCAAGGCCCACTAAATCGACCTTTTTTCATACTTCACTTTACTTGGAGCAAATACCCCCGGCATGTTTGCTTGTGCTTTTTGAGGTTGGGCAGAATACGGCAGCTATTGGAATACTCTAATGTCCGTAACGGACACATCCTGAAGATTCTATGATTCAGCGTGCACGAATGTGTGTGTGTGTGTGTGTGAGAGAGAGTGAGTGTGTTTGTATGTGGTTCTTTGTGGACTTGATAGCCCCTCTCTGGCCAATATCACTCGACTGGATGGACTTGGTATTTGGCCTCTAATGGATATTTTTGTGTACGTTTTGCACCAGGAATCCCTGTCTTGAGTACGGGAAAGACATCCAAAGAGAGGGAACCATGTAGAGGAAGAAAAAACTAGAAGTGGGGGGAAGCAAAGGCCGCTCAGTCGAGGACCCCTTACTTCTTCATTATTTTGCTCGGCGGAAACGAGCTTCACGTGTCTTCCTTCTAGTAATGTATTGCCACTACAGTTGCAGATGGATTCGTTCTCAGGCCCTAGATGAGAATTAAGTGAATGACCTTTCCTGAAAAATGGACGAACGAATCAATCACGAGACTTGGAACACTATCAAGAAGTGATGCATTCAATGGCAATCCCGAACTCAATTTCAACGAGCTTGATGCAAGATGAACGAGGGAGACAGTGTAACGACTTTATTTTTTGCACAAAAATGCAATTTCAGCGTAACTTGAATTCATAAAAAAGTCAAAATTGAGGAAAATGAAGTTGGCAGTTACTCTTTATCATGGTTCTTTACCTTGTCTTCCATGGGAGTTTTCTGAGCGCAAATTTTCTTATTTTCGTTCTCGAAAGTGGATTTCGAGACTCAAATTACCTCCCAACTACTGAGTTCCATATTGTCGGACATGACCATAGGAAAAACCCAAGATCCTTTCCAAGGCTTCTTGAATGAGCTTGAAGTGAAAAGAGAAACTTTTTTGCCCTACAGTTTTTTTTCATCCAAATTCAGAAAGGGAGGGTGCCTGAGCAAATTTAATTGAGACGGGATACCACCAAACTTTTGTCTGAAATGTTGCTCAGCTGTGAGTCGCCGCTGCTTATGGTTCTCAAATTACATGTTTGGCAACCATACTCTAAGATTTCACACATCAGCACTTGTTCTTTCGTACTAGTAGTTGGTGCTACAAAAATTTCCAAAGGTCTTTTGCCCTTTCTCTGCAAAAACGTTGTTCCATTCTTGGTACAATTAGGATAACGACGCACTGTTTTTACGGCAACGATCCTGTCCACTTCATCTTCGAGCATGTAATTGCTTGAGTGTTCATGGATGCCGTCATTCTCAAGATTGCTTGGGGTTGTTCTTGGTACAGGGGACAAAATAAATAGCTTCTCCCGCCATAGATCTGTCATCAGGATAAACTTATGGTCGACAAGTTGGGTGTCGACCGTCTAGAACAGGGGTCGGCAACCTGTGGACCCAAGGGTGGTCACTGGTGCGCACAAGAGCCATGGGGAAAGTCCAAAATAGAGGGCCCATGAGCCATCCATAGTACTGTGCTCGTGTCTAGAACCCAATCGAGGGCCCAAAGCTCTTTGATAGCTAGCTAATTTGTGGGTCCCTGAACCAACCAACGTCTTTTTGATGGGCCCCTGACAACGCGGCCCCAAATCTTGTGGGCCTTGACCCAAAAGTGGTTGCCGACCCCTGGTCTAAAAAGACACACGGACAAATTTTGGAACAAAGGTAGTTATCAGCCCTGCGATCCGTTATTGAACTCCAGTAGAATTCTAACTCAAGTAAAATTTTGGGTTCTTGTCGACGAGTTTCTTGGCTGGCGATGACAACCAGGAGTACCAAAAATGAACAATTAATTTCGCAACAAATCGCGCATTTATCGAAGAATATTTAAGCTAAGCCGAACAAAGATTAGCACATGACCACATTAATTGGCACATTAAGCAATGTCAAAGCCTGAATCAATTTACTTTCTTTACCCAGGGATTAGTGCATTTCTAAAAGTGATTCCTTCTTGACGAAAAATTACTGGTTTGATTACAGAGAGCTGCACTGAATCTCTGCTTTTTAAAATTTCGACTCAAAAAAGTTCAATTGGGCAATGGCATTCAACCATGATCAAATCCCTCTCTTTTTAATTCAATCCGACACAAAATTTATTTGGAGACTTGTGCGGCAGCTATCTCTTTTCATTTCGATGTTCATTAGGATGTTGCAATACCGAAAAAGCCTCAGTATGCCCACCTTTATCCACTAGCTATTTGGAACAAGGAGAAAGCGAAAGGGAATAACGTCCATGTGACACCAACGGTGTATATCAGCCCAAAAGGCACGTCTGGGACGAACCGCTGTCACTTGTAAGTCAACAGCACCGAAAAATGAACCCATAGGAGATGGAGAACAACGAGAAGTGGGACTCTTTCCTGTGGGACTTTCATTGCGTCGGACTATGTAGGAAGCGGGATCAAGTCAAAGTTTTCCCGTCTGTCATCCGACCATGGAGAAAACTGAAAATTTGAAGGAATCAACAAGGCTTTTATTGGGATTCTGAAAAAAGGGCAAATATGTTCCGGAGAGTGAACGGATTGGAAGAAAACTATTTATGTATGTAAAACAATTAAAAAGAAAAATGAAATACGCAATAATAGGGGGGATTTCAAATAACGTGTTTTCTGCGCAATATCTCTAGCCCCTAAACATTGCGTTTTATCCTTTGAAAGGGTAGGACTGGTAACTATAGATCAAGAGTGAATGTAGTTATATCATCTGAAGCTTTCAAAGTGCAGTAAAATGTATTAACCTCCAGACGGTAGCATGTTTAAATCACCATGGCATTCTTCAAATGGTCCTCAGTATTGAAAAACATTTTCTCAGTATCCGTAAGTTCAAGTGAGGGAATAAAGAATGAGTTTGAAAATGGCTTGGCATAGGGAATGAATATCGCCTTGAAATTTGGAATATGGTGGCCACTCTCCGATCATATATTACACTCCGATGCATTCCAGATACATATCTAGATAATTTGAGTTATTTGAGCCTCGGGAAAAGGACTTGTACTTTCCAACGTTGAAGTTGTAGAAAGCACAGATGATTCCTCCAAAAGAGCCTCGCCACTTGGAGGGGGCATTTTCGTCTGAACAAACAGAAACTGAGGGGAAGAGCATATCCTGCCTGGCTCCATCCTCGGCGGGAAATGAAGTGGACCATGTTGGGAACAATAGCATGAAGTGGGAAATTAATGTGTGCCGAGAAGAATTATGCCTCTGTTGGAATTTATTCCAATTTGGGGACGAACTCACCTCCCACTTACACGAAGCGTAGTGTCACGGAGAAGCAACTACTTCGTACTCTTTGCGGTGGTTTGAGATGAAGAGAGGGGCGGAGAATGAAAGGAAAACTGGTTGCTTGCCTGGTGAGCTGGATGGCTGGATGGCTGACCTCGAACCTGCAAACAAAACAAATTTGGTTGGTATGTGCGACCACCGTGATAGTAAGGCAACAAATCTGGAGAGGGAACATCCTAATGTTGAAGTGGGATTCGCGAACTCGCAAAGGAAATCTAGCGCCCGTGGGTTGAGCGAGAGTTGAGATGAATTGTTCCGGTTCTTCGTTGCGGTGTAATGAGGAGAGAGAGAGAGAGAGAGAGAGAGAGAGAGAGAGAGAAGTAAGTGGGAGGATAAATTCTTGCCTGTCCCAAACTTCTTGCATTTGTTGTTCCGAATTCCTTTCCGAAACTTTGGCCCTGCCGTCATTCCTACGTATCTGCTGACCTTAAAGAGCAAGTGGCTCGCTTTGGACGAGTTTCCCCAAGAGATGAGTTAGAAGCAAACTTAATGCCGGTGTACGCTCTTGGGTCCCAAATCCTGATGCATTTGTCAAAATCCCAATTCCTTTCCACTTGGTTGTTTGCTTGCAAAAGTTCAATTGTGGGAAACTAATTCTCTTTTGCTCACTCTCTGAACTTGCTCATCATTGGGGGCCTTAAGAAATTGCATCATCTAAGCGATAGTATGATCTTCTGCCCAAAGTGGATCGTCATTTTGTGCATGAAGGAGAACCTCAAACTCTTAACTCCCTCTTTGCCCAAACCTCCTTTAATTCACCCTTTCCACCCTTTCTCACCTCACTTAAAGAACCACAAGGTTGCAAGATGAAACCTTACTGTTTTTATATCTCCCAAAGAAGGTAAGACATATCTGCAGAACCATCGAAAATGCTTAGGGAGAAGTGCACCTGTGGGTCCAAGCGATCTAAAAAGTGGACTGGAAACAACTTTTACCAACTCTAACTCAATTTTGATCATATGGTTTTACCACGTTTCACTGAGCGGAACAAGAGAACTTGTTTGAGAGCTGGGTAGCTGCGATTGGTTGTTTGGTTGAATGAGTAACAAAGACGACGACGTGTTTTCTAGGATGCTGCCAAAGTGCAATTTGACATACATTACCATATGAAAGAAGCTCATAACAAAAGGTGGTTGAGCGACCCTTGACCTCTTCTCGAGCAAGCCCGAGTACATCCAAGAAACCTGAAACAAACACCTTTCTGGATCGTGAATGTTCCTTGTTGTTTTGAGTTCTTCTTGAAAAAAAAATTTTTTCAAGCAGAACGTTTTTTTGAGCAGAAAAAGAGGGGAAATGCCAAAAAGGTCTGCTTGATAAGCATCCAAATCGAATTTGGAGCCAAAAAACAATCCTTACATGTCTCCGGTACATTAAGAGACATCCGTAGCACATCATACACATTGCATAATAACATAACAATCCTACGCACGTCATCAGCATTCTTTGTTCTTGTTTTGAAAGAAACTCATAGAGAGAAACCAATGTCAGATGTTGTTCCAGCTAACTTTTTCTTGCCCAAAAAGCGATTCAAAAAGTCTCTAGTTTCTTGAGAGAACACGTCTGAGCGATCATCAGTTCTAGAATATAAAAGGCCAATATCTAGTTTGAAAATGAAAACGTTGGCAGATCGTGGTGTTAAAATCCCCTTGAACCTTTACAAGTTTGATTTTGTTGCAACGGAACGGAGCCTTTGGAGCCTTTTTGATGACAAATTGAAAAAGTTTCTCTCACCTCGCCCACTCGAGAGCACTTTTGTCGAGAAGCGAGGAGGCAACGAGGGAACCCACCAGCTCAAACTAGGGAAGAATGGGAAAAATTGGATCCATTGAAAGTGCCTCAGATATCCCTCTTTATGTACTTCTGGCCTTCCATGGGGATTACACTCACTCACATGACCTTGTTTTTGACTTGAAAAGTATCAAATGGGCAATATTATGGAAAACGCTGAAAAAGGCAATTGGAATTACCACGCCCACTTTTGACACTGGAATCACCTGAATTGGCAGTGGGCGTTCAGCCAAAGTCTGTGTGGTTTATGTGGCACTTAACTTCGTTCAACTTGAGAAACCAATTTTGGATTTCGCTTTAGCTGCAAAAAGATTGCATGTTAGAGCCTTGATATCGGCCTCAGTGCTAATTTTCATTCTTCATCACGAGCATTGTTGAATTGATTACACTTGACTTGATCGGTGAAGCCCCTTTTTTTGACGCCATGGCTACGATGAACCGGGCAAAATACACCCCAAGGCAAACTTGAAAAATCGTCCTTAAGCACACAACAGGCCAAATGGATCGAGCTTTTTTGAGAATATCACGAGGTTCTCTTCCACAAAATTTTATGTATTCACATCCACATTTCCCAACACTTTGGGGGTTTCTCCAGAATTTATCACTTTTATAGCATCCATCTCGACAATGACTTGCTGCATTGCCTCCGTTCCTGACTGTGGTTCTTATTCTAACAACCCGCCCAATAAAGACAAATGGTCCATCAAGTTCAAGTGGGATCACCATCCTTGAAATTGGAGAACCTTGCCTCCCAGGTTTTGTCTTAACTCAATTCAACAGATGCTATTAATTCTCCTGAAAGCAAAGAAGACCTTCGGGGCATCGAATTTTCAAGACTCATTCTCCTTTTGTTGTAGGTCCCGAATCGAGAAGGTGAACTATCGTCAGAAAGAGAAGCAAGTTCTCGATTCGATTTTGGGTCAAGGCTATGATAAGCGCATTCGACCCTCTGGCAGAAATGAAACAGGTAAGACAACTTTTTAGAAATTAATCTTAAGACTATGATCATTAATCAGTATTATCAATAACAACAATATAATAACAATCATTTCTTTTCGTTTTTGCCCAAGGACATATAAGCAAATGCTAGTACTATGGTTAGATTCACAAGTGACGTCTGCCTCGACAAAACAAACTACAAATTCAGTTGAGAAAGAAAGAAAAAAAGAAAGTCAACGTTTTCAAATTTGAATTACGTTAATGTGTAACTCCAATTAGCTAATATCATTAGGGTCCTCTGATTCCTGTTTTTGCCCTAAAATGAGATCTGCGACATGGAATTCCTGTGTCATGATCACAAAATTCAAGCAATGTAAACGTGTGTTGGGAATTTCTTCTTTAATGCCTGGAACGTTGGCGTACTTTTGTACTTGACATTGATGAACCATTTGACGCATCAAATTCATCAAATTTCCTTCATACTGTAGCAAAATTAGCCAGAGCTTCTGGCCACGACATCCACGGTCAATGAAAATGGACCAACTTGAGTCTGTTCCAACTTCTGAGCTGCATTTCATGGACACTTAGGGTAATGCAGCCATCGACAATACACAGTAGCAGATGCTGGAACGTACCTGACATTGCCCTAGCAATAACAATTGGGACAATGCATCATGTCTGCTGAATGTTCCTGACGGCCAACTTATGTAGGAGGGCTTAATTGGAAAGGGAGCATAAACTTGGAAGGACGCAAATGAAGTCCATAAAGTTAGATGAAATGTTTCGGACAAATCGGGTTGGAAATTGCAAACACTTTTTCCACACATTGGAACCTTCTTTTGTTGAGGCTTAGTCAAGAGTTCTTGGTCCGCGTCTTAATTCAATTGAGGAGGCTCGAAAGGAGTTGTTTCACGACTTTAATGGAAACTTTTCCCTGCCTCAAGATTGGGATGAGGCCCTTTTTAATGACAGCTCAACCTGGCTCTTGATCCCTCGTAATTCGGCTTCATCCTTCCTTCACTTTGTTCCAAACAAGGAACTGAAAGAACATTTTTGAAGGATGCAAAGTTTCGGCAAATAGAAAAGACCCAGGAACCGTACTGGTCTAAGCACTAAGCTTACTTAATCTACTGGAAACGGGTTTAATTTCATCGACCATCTGTTGGTCATTTCGGGCAGACTCTTACAAAGCGGAAGTGGGCGCACGCAAGTTCTACCTATTTTTCTTTGGAATGACCCTAATGTCTGGAATTGCTTCCAATGAGTGTATTGTGTCCATTTGCCCCGCCATTTATCCCTTGTAAATGGAACGACGATAAACGGTCATCGAAAAGAGCACCAAGATTTCCTCCAGCAGTTTCATCTCTTTTTGAGTTAGTCGTTTGGACCTTCTGGTTTCATTCAACTCAGCCATCTCTATCTTATATATGGTGCAGTCCAAGAAGTAATAAAGAAGAAAAGTTACAAACTTTCTTTGTTGAGAGGGGCAAAAAATGGCTATACAAGGGCTAGGATCTCGTTCAACAAGGAAGGACCAAGGACTTCCCTCTTTAGGTGCTACACACTTTACTCACGTACGTGTACATATTGTACAGTGGAGGAGGGAACACGGGAAACCTACAGACTGGTTGGGAGGTTGGACCAAGGCGATAAAATTGACCTCTGTGGTTCCATATCCGGCTTCACCGGGACGTGGAACATCGCCGTGGTTGGTCAAGAAAAGGGAAGGGCTCTAGGTTAAGTCAATTATGGCCAAATACTACCGGTTGCCAACTTTTGGTGGTGCTGAGCAGTTAGTAAAGGATCATTTGTTCCACGCTTGTTCAGTTCTCTGAGTAGGCGGACAAATTTGAAATGGTCCTTACAATGTCGATGGCGCAACTTCTTTGGGATGGATTTCCTTAGCGGAATGGAATTTGCATTGAAAAATCGCCACTAAAATTGTGTTGTTTACTTTCTTTAACATAGATGGACCTGCCATCATAAACGTGAACATTTACTTGCGAACTATTTCAAGAATTGACGACGTCAAGATGGTAAGAGTGCACCACCACCAAAACGTTTCATTCAGTCTTGTAGTTAAAGGGTGGAACAAGCAGCCCTACGTAAAATAAGACCACTTCTGATCAATTTGAGTAGACCAAAAATCAATTGGATTTTTATCGTAATTATCTTTGTGGCGGTGGGTAAACGTTTTAAACAATTTCAAGTGTCACATTCTCTTTTCGAGGTGTTAAACCTTTAAACACCCTGTTCTTGCATGTGCATTGATGCGTTACCAAACATCTCTGGACTTTCAAACTTTTACCCACTCGCTGTCACCTTGGAATGTCTCTATTTTGACTCATTTTCTTTCCATCACCAACACTCAAAAAGACGAAACGAATACGAATCCTCACCGAGATTGAAATGCTTGTTTCACCCTGGGCTTTTGCTAGTTATTGCTGTTGCTGTTGTTGTTCCTCACTGTTATTGTAACTGGGAAACGAGCGAGGGCTTCTCGAACAAATCTAAATAAGTTGTTTTGTTATCATTTCCATTAAATTGTTTGAGTTTCTTGCTTGTACCAGAGACGTCTATTTGGCCCTAATTGAGGGATCGACTCGTGAGTCAAAGCAAAATCTCTTTTTCAAGGACTTGGATCGGCTCTTATGTCCCCCAGAGCTCATTTGAATGAAAATAGTGGTTCCTGAAGAATTATATTGGCCAAAATAGACAAGAGAGTAACACAGAGACTTTGGCATTCCTCACTTCTAATAAACCTAGTTGATTGTTTCACCTTGATAAAATAAATCCAAATTCGTTGCACCTTAACAACGTGATTGCACAGAAGTACCCTGAGCTTAAAACACAAGGTAAAACTATTTTATATGACTTGTATAATGCTGCTCAAATTTAGATGAAATGAAACAAGGGGGTCATTTCACCTTTAAATTATAGCGACTCTTTGACCTCTCGGCTCGTGACTCATTACATCGCTAGCACTAGTTTAGTGAAAAGTGCAATCAACTTCATATGTGTTATAACTACTGCTTTTGTAATTTTCGAGTTAAATTAACAACTTGCGTTGTACTTTTCATGACCATGCAATTCCCTTTGGCGTTTTTTGCTGTGGAGCAGAAATCCCAGACGTTTCACAGCACAAGGTCAGCTGATGGTTAAAATGTGGGATCTTCAGCTGACCTTACTCCGCAAAAGAAACGTCAGTTACTTCTGCTCCAAAGCAAAAAAAAAACTTTTTCCCGCCCTTTAATTATTACAATAATTACGAGTTTAGCCGCAAAAGAAAATCTAAATGTGATTGATTTTATGAGTGATGTAATTGAAATTGGGAATACTTTTGATTGTGGTTGAGAATTGAACCTTACCTAGTAGTTAAGCTCAAATCAGTCTAAATGTTGACCCCGATCCTGATAAAAAGATGTTTTTAAAACTTCAATCATACTCGACGAAAGACAACCCAAACTTGATAAACCTCCTTACGACTCCTAGTGACAATATTCTCATAAGTAATGCGTCTAAAAAACTGACAAAATCTTCAGAATGATATGAGGCTATTATAGAACCAACTCATTGGGGCAAATTGATTTATCATGTGATATGATGAAGTGTGTCCTGAAATGAAACGGTCATCGTGTCTAAGAGATTAGGAAGTGCTGCAAGTCTTGTCTGCTTTAATGCTCATGGATCACCGATCCCAATCACGTGGAACATTTTTCTGCTGTAGTGTGGAATGCGGGTGATGGTCCCAAGGAATTCTGGGATGGCCCCACCACGGTCACTGTGAACGCCATGATTCGATCCATTAGCAAAATTGACGATTATAAAATGGTAAGTGGTCCTGTCAAAAGCAAGTGGGCAAGAGACCGTCCATTCATTCCCCTTGACATGCAAAAAAGACCATCCTTTCGGTCCTATCTTTCTTTGGGAAGGTGTTTTCAAGACTGACAACTATTTTTTCACTTTCCACTTTTTTCATCAAAGGGCTTCGAACAAATTTTAATGTTTTCAATCCCAAACACTTTTTGATGAATGAACTAGCGGGGATTTACCAGAATTGTTTGACCAGGTTGACAGTATTTTTCTTCACATTAAGGAATATTGTAAAGCGAGTATTTTTATTGCACGAATTTTTTTTTCACTTTACCCAAAAATTCCCGCAACAAGGCAGTCAGACAAACATTTGATCACCATCCAATTGCCATTCAACACTCATACTTTTTCAAAATTACTGATCATGATTAATAAATATTTGGAAACATGTTGTATTTCCTGTCACGTAGGTCAATTAATAGACAGATTCTTAGCAAATTCATGAAGTACCTGATATGTCACAGCATCTTGAACACTCTAGTGCTTTGTTGCATGTTGCCATGAATCTTATTAATCCCGAGTGACCCAGATTCATTGGCCGTCAAATTATATGGCCCCTCCTGGCTTTTATACTCTAATAATGAGAGCCGAACACGGTGTGAGAACTATTTGCTTTTCTGATCCAATAAGCATTTTCGTCGTGTCGGTCCGGAAGATGTATTAGTGCTCTCAGAAATGACTTTTGTGGTCTTCAAGGAAAAAAAAGAACACGACTATTGGAGAATAAATGAGGTTCCGGCTCATGCCAGACCGCGTTTGGGATTCTACGAGAAAAGTTGTTCCCTTGGGATTGTCAAGTGCATTTGACATTTATTCCATCGTGAGAAAACACTTCCTGTTTTTTAAGATTGGACATCATGCATAGAATGGAACACCATTGTTCATTTTTATTTACAAGTAGGCGATAAAAAATATATTGATTGAACCCATCTATAAATGATATTGTGAATCAGAAAATGTATTTGTAACTTTTGCAATAAACTGAAATATTATGATAAGCCCAGTGTTCTGATATCCTTTACTCAGATTTCAAAATAAGAACGAACAATCTACTTGCCGAAAATCGTACACGTGATGATGACTTATTGCACATCACTATCAATGTAGCTTGAGAGAGACGAGCTAGAAACGAGCTAACGAACGCAAGGGGGCCCTAATATTGACTACCGGTGGCAGTGCTTGGAATGTTTTGCCAAGGGTTGCAACCAGTAGGAACGAAGTCCACATGAGGGCCAAATGGTGATTTTTGGTGAAGCTCTCAGAAGCTATGGGGAAAGACCCAAATGGTGTTCGAAAGCCATGCATAGTTTTGCGCTTGTGGTGTTCATAGCTCTTTGATCGCTTATTTGTGGGCCCATGTCCCCATCAGCTTCTGTTTGTTGGGTCCCTGATTAAACAGCATCAAGTGTGGTGGACCCTAGCCCAAAACCTGTTGCCAACCCCCGGTTTATGCAATCAAAGCTTCTAGACAACTACCCATATAAAACCTAATATCCGT
The DNA here is from genome assembly GCA_010645155.1 of Tigriopus japonicus. Lineage (NCBI taxonomy): Eukaryota > Metazoa > Arthropoda > Copepoda > Harpacticoida > Harpacticidae > Tigriopus > Tigriopus japonicus. The sequence continues at coordinate 2,004,814 of CM021320.1, read as the reverse complement.
TCATTTGAGTAACAATCAACAGAATGAGCGCAAATCGGACGAAACCCACACTTAACCAGACCATAAACAAAGGAACAGATACCCTTGACATTACAATAACAAAAGGAAACACCGAGACTAAGGCTTAATGGACCATCAGACTCAATCTTACTAGTTTGCATCAAGCATTGAAATATCTGGATTACCAAAGCCTCAAAAGCGCACTCTAACGGAAAGATGGCGTCCTCGTTTTTTTGCGTGGCATAAGGGCCCTCTCCGAAGCCAAATTTATGGAAGCACCTTCCATAGGCCCCCAAAGCAAATCCAAGTTCTCTCCCTTAATCCCATTAAGAACCAAATGGAATGGATTAAGGTCATAAAAAATCGCCAGAGTACATGCCACGATGAGGCGACACCTTTTTAGGTCAATTATAATCCTAATCTCGAAAAATGATTAAGAGTATTTTCTCTCAATTAGACTTAACTTTAAATCTAAATCTTCCGAATGACCAAATTTTGAGATAAAGTTTTGTACAAAACAATTTGGTGATTTCCCCAAATCAGAAAAGACTGATACATTTTCTTCGTCCTATGAATTTGCGTCGCTGATGTTGTTTCCAGACACTCCGTTGTTACTGTTATTTGACAAGTTTTGAAGAAAGATGACCTGAAAATCGAAGTTTGCCAGTTGTCGGAAGACAGGATGTACTAAACACGAGATGGAGTGAAGAAAATTCGCTGAAAGTTTTCAACGAGTTCTTTGATCTTTCCTGACCACCTCAGGTTCGAATTCGATAGGCGAGGAAAATTTCCAACTCAAAATAAATCTTGTAAAGTTCCAGGATTCAAAAAAGTACAAGGAGACTTTAGTCGAGAGCTAACAAGTCTCAAGAGGGAGACTGTGGAGTATATTTCAGCGCGATTTCAGGAGTCATTCATTGAAATCTCAAAGGTCAAGGTTAGAAAGAAAACGAAGGCCGACGAAACCGAGTGATCGTTTTCGCCCGACTGATTGCTTTTTGCGAAAACAAACACCACGCTCCCGATGTTCTTGGGAAGGTCAATCAAAGTTCTTAATCGAACTAATGCACTTTTCCCGCAGTTTTCCTCACATGCTCACCATTAAGCATCGCACAGTCATCAGATTTTGAGATTCGGCAACCTTCCTTCTAGTCACCTAATAAGATCATTGTTGACTAGCTCAGCGATGCATTCAAGGGCCTTACTTAGTCCAATCAAAGCCCCAATTTCATCTGAACTGTTCGAATTCATCTCCCATGTTACTTTTACGTTTTCCTTCAGCAAGTTCTTATTCCAATACTGTTTTGAGGGAGCTATATAGAATTTTGAAACACGATACACTACCAATATGCAAAAATCCAATCCCACGAGGATGGTTTTGTTTTACACTCGTGTACTCGAATGTTACTTGAACAATAGTACCATAAACCACCGCTAAATCACAGCAAACAATTTAATTACTTGTATTTCCTTTTTGTAATGGAATACTCGAACGCTCAAAAATCCACTGAAAATTGTTTCTACAGGGTTCAATTAGGTCACCAAACTTAACAAGAGGCAACAAAGTAGAGACATATGTTTAGATCCATGGCCTGTTTCTGTACCTCACAAGCGAGTTCACAATGAAGCGGTTGGCCTTCCACATAGATATGCTGGGCCATTAATCTATCAAATCTCATATTTTGTTGTTCTTGTTGGACTCTTTTTGTTGCGGTAAAAGCAGTTTGCTGTTTTTGGTCCGAGAACCTGGAGTTTTTTTCTTCTATTTTATCCGCCTCCATCATCTCAGAAGAATGGTTCCGCTACAATATCACGTTTACCAGGCGGCAAAAAGTGCTCACAACAATGCGTGCCGTTTCCGCAAATCTCAGGTATAAGACTGAACGCTATTACTTTTTTGGGGAAAAAGTCTTGACAATCTCAGTCAATAACCTTTTTCGGGTTTCCTTCATACGACTGGACTCTAATAAGAGAAAAGGAAGTGTAGTGATTAAGGTCAATCAAAACTCAATTTCGATTTGAAACTCGAGGTAATCAATTCTAAACGCAAACATTCGACTACTTTTACATCAAACACAATTTTTTAAACACAAAACACAAAAAATCCATTCGAATCGAGACCTTGTTATGAGCAGCATCGCACTTCAAGTTTAGAAACCAATCGTGGGCGTGTTTTCTCGAGCTTTTGATTGTTATTGGCGTTGCACATTGATTGTGGTTTGCATTTTGTTCCGATCCACTACCAAGAAATACGGGAAAATAGATTCGTTCTCCCGTTTTAGTATCGAGGAGATTGCCATTTTCCACGCTGATTTTCATAGTTCGGTTGAAACAACCTCGGAAACAGGAACTAGCCTCCGATTGCCAAAGATCCAACAACGATCTCAACCTTCACGAGAAGCATGGCCAAGCTAATGTTCCTGAAGCCTAAAACAAATATCCTTGGTCAAGAGATCGGCAGCGATCTCCTCGGAATGGTGCTATTTCAGGGCTTCAGACGAAAACGAAGACGAAGAAGCATTAGAGCAAAAAAGCCCTCGCAACGAGAGAGAGAAAGAAAGAAAGAAAGGGGAGGGAGGGAGAAAAACTTCTCACGAAAGTTGGTTGTGGAAGTGGTTCTCCTCATTCGGTAACCGATTCCTCCATGTTGCCTGTGGTGACCATCAAGTTCTCATTTATATTCGTGGAAACACAGAGGCTTCCTTAACTGCTTTCTCCTCCTGGATCCTACCACTCAAAAACAGGATGGATTTTCAACGATTTCTTCTGGTAAAATCAAGCAACGAGGCTCTGATCCACGAAAGTGCCAAATGCTTTCGAGATCCCAATTAGGGGGTGAGCGTGAGTAATACGATGTGTCTTGCTCAAGTACAGAAGAAAATGAGACTGGCAAGACTCTTTGGGAAAAAAGAGAGGTTGAGACCATTCGATTGGCAACCTGTTCCAATCGGACCGTGCAATGGCCATTAGAGTTGAGGATGAAAAATAAATCTCTCTTCGCTCTTCATTTTGAATGTACCGAATGGGTGAGCATGGGATGGGATGCTTTAGGGAAGGGGCATCTATCTCCAGCTTTCAAACCGGGATTGAACGTGGAAATGATGAATGTTCGTTCCCAAAACTCTTAGAGTGGCTCGAGCAAGATAAATTGTCTCTATCTGTGTGTGTACGGAATGTAGCCACTACACATGCCAAGAGACCTCTTGTGAATAGAGAAAGCACGAAAGAATCCAAGTTGAACGTCTGTCTGCCTGCATAGCAATAAAGTATTATCCTTGGTTAAATGCTCATAAGAGCCTAAACGACAGAACCATATTTACCAAAGTAAAGATTGATTGACGGCTTGATGGCCCTGATAAAACGAGATCCAATGAACACCGTCTGACACTTTCCTTCGCCATAATCATTATCAAAACAACAGCAATATCATATCGACATCGTGACTGAGTACTACTTCCGTTTTTCTGCCAAATGTGCTCCCTGACATCGATAAATTTTAAACAAAAACACAGTCTTCAAAGAGGGGTCGTGGGGTGGTTCAGTTTCTCCATTAATCTATCATTCCTCCTTGATTCCAAATGAGACTACAACAATCTTGAGGCTCTCTGAAAACAGTGGCCTAGCATATATTGGCTAACATATGCCTTTGTTAAATGAACCTTGGCCCAAGGTTGTCCATAATAGATACGGAGTACAAGGATATTTGAAGATGAAAGCAAATGCATCAAGATAATAAATGCCAACAGGTAGTTGGTTGGGAGTAAGTGAGACGAGAACAAGGGATGACATGGTCGTTATGGTTTACACGCCTTACTAAGCTCTTATTCACCTCCTCTATTGAGACCTTCTTTCATTAATCTCGGTCGGTTGGTTACTAGTTGTTTAGTTTGCGAGGTGTGCGTACGTCATCCGTATATTCATAACATCTACGACGAAGGGTGACATTTCATAAGGCACTAGAATGTATGCATGGGTTTCTGTTTGCTTTTCCGGCATATCTGACTAATTTCTTATTTTTCGACTCCTCGTCTCTCTCTCTCATCAGTGCACTATGTACATTCGATTCACGTAGTATAGCTACCCCTATTTAGGCTTAATGGCTTTGCCAACAAATCCATTAATGTACTCCGCGGAAAAGACACTTGAGGAAAGAGTGATGGGCTTTTACTTTTTTGTTCTAAGAATGGGAACATCCAAACAAGTTTTTGGCTACCTCTGTGTGCATACTGTATTGCTCAGATTGTATATTTTGCTTTCAGTTTTGACTAACTTTTGTGCACCTTGGATCAGAGTAATTCCAAGTTGATTCAGATTGAAATAAAAGTACGGTTACGTAAAACGACGCTTAAAATCATGAGAAATAAAAAAAATGTGAAATTTGTTAGTTTCCACACATTTTTGAGCTGACAGCGTTGAGTTCAGAGTACCAGTAATCTTAATTGTATTACATATGACAAAGGTTTAATGTCAAAATATAAATCGCACAACAAATAATACGAAAATAAAAAAGCGAGGTTTCTTTCGTCAATGGATCACTTTCAGTTTTTTTTGTCAACGTTTCTTAGCAGAATCGTTGGAACGGAACTTCCCCTGACAAGAAGCTTTATTCAATCTTCTCCTTCAAACATGACATATGACAAACTCATTCGATTCCTTCCATTTGTATTTGGAAGGCCATGGGTGGGCACATGACGATATCTTCTTCCGTTCGTGCCGTTCTTTTCCTTTTCCCCTTCTACTAAACTTTTTATTTAAGATCTTAATATATAAACTCAAGCTCAGACTCGGGCTAAAAGCAACTATCCGGACTGGAAACACACACAACTACAACATTGCGTATGGCGAATAAATAGGCTATAGGATGCTGAAAGTGTTCGGGTTTACTTATATCCATTTACTCCCACGCGCTATTGGGCTGCAATGCCAAGTCCTACCAAGAACAGATTCTCAATCACCAAAAGAGCTTGTTGCTTAAGTGTGGAACCCGGATGGAGCGACATAGCCTATTTGTCTAACCCTTTTCTTTTCTTATGGTGACAAACACTGACAGAAACTAAATAATACCAAACTAAGAACACGATACGTCAATAGTTTTATTGTATACCATTTTACTAACTGTCCTTATTTCGATAACAATTAGAGCTTTAGGTCTGTCTTTATATTGCCCTAACGAAGGCATGGTTACGTAATTCCTCCTCAATATGAAGACTCTCTCAGTATTTCACTAAGTGGCGAATGAAGATTGCCTCTTTTACTGGTTGCCCTCTCGTTCCGCATGCTTGTGTGTGTATGTGTTTGCCCTTCGGATTTGCTCACAAAATGGTTGGGGTGATTGGTAGTAAAGCCAAACGGAACCGACGGAACTGTTGCATGCCATTACTACAACCATAAAATTCAAGAAATAAAGGGAGACCAATCACCACATCTGGTGTACGTAACGTATGCACGCACCGTTTAGTCTTGAGTTAACCAGTTGGTTCGTAGTCCATGCTTCCAAGCATTCATGTCCTCCGCTCGCTTTCCAATTTGCATGCTCATCTCGGGAGTCGTGGCTTCAATCGGTTTTTCTTGCTAAGATGAAACCAACCCGATCTTTTTTGGCAATTTCTGGGATGTTCCATAGAACAACCTGACTATACGAACGAAGATTGGTGGGTTGGTTTGGTAGTTACTTGTGAAGCCACGGCTCCATAAAAATGAAGGATGTGGGAAAGGAGATAGGTTTGAGCGCTCCAACTGCATCAAGGTGATAAAATCTCGTCTCCGGCTTTTTTATTATAGGAGTATAGTGTGCAGGTCACCTTCCGGGAACAATGGAACGATGAGAGGCTACGGTACTATGATGAAACCAAAGGTGTGCACTTCCAGGGAATTACACTTGTTCTTTCCTTCATTCGAGCTCTTCTTTTCTGCAGGCCGATTAAAGTACCTCACTTTGACGGACCCAACAAAGGTATGGATGCCGGACACATTCTTCAGGAACGAAAAAGAAGCCCGCAAACACGAGATTATAGTTCCAAACGTGTACGTGAGAATTTTTCCCAATGGGGAAATTCTTTATAGCATCAGGTGAGTGAGGTTATTATGCCCATCCATCTTCAAACCATTTAGAGTCATCCTGTTTATACCGTTCAATCAGCAGTCTCTTAAATGACTTAATCACGTGAGATTCATTTGATCACTAGGATCTCCCTCACTTTGGCCTGTCCCATGGACCTTCGACTTTATCCATTGGACAAACAAGTGTGCGTGCTCCAAATTGCTAGCTGTAAGTAATAAATGACGTTTCCATCTCTATGATCATTGATCCAAGAAGCACTGAAAACTGGAGTGGGAGGCTAACGGTGAGAACCATGATTTCCAGAAGGATTAATTCAATTGCGTTCTTCTGCCAACGAGACCTGGGTTGTATTCAGTAGACGGCGTATTTCAATTTTCAGCTCAATCGAATGCCGAGGTGAAAAGTTGTGCCTTCACAAACTTATGTACTGAAGAGAGCATAGAATGAATAAATTCGCCCTTTTGTGGTAAAACAATTACCAGAAAAGGGCTCGTTCATTCATTCTCGGTAGGATTTGCTGAACTTTGAGAGAGCATAACTTTCGACTCCGACGTTCGATTGAGCTCAAAATTGAAATACGTATTCTTATCAACATAGGCAAGGTCTCATTTGCAAAATAACGTAATTGAACTGTTCCTACTGGAAATCATGATTCCTCTCGTTAGCCTCCCAGTCCAGTGAAATTCAGTGGTTTTTGATTGATCATTCCTACTTTGTTTGACCCAATCCGACTAAAACCATGAAAAGGACCACGTGCTTTCAACTCCCACCCAAGTGAATTCGATTTGTCTGAGTTGGTTAGTGCTTTAATACTCTTGGATTGCGTATTGTTTCATTATTGAATGCAGGATTTTGTAGTTGCCAGCTCTTCATCTTGTGGTGGTTTCTGCTTCGATTCAAACGTGGCCAACTGTTGCGGAACATTCAAGTGGGAAAAATATCTGACTGAGACTCTTGCCCATAAATTAACCATGGAAACTTGAAATTACGCCCCATTATACAAGTGCCCTTGGTAGGAGAAAGAGGAAAAGAATCCTTTTGCAATCCTCTTAATAGATGCGTGACTATGTTCTAGAGCATTTAATAGCCCCTTTATTGGTCTTTCTTTTTTCTCTTGAAGTACGAAGAAGGGGAAGAAAGGAACAGGAGCGAATGGAACGTTGAGCAGTAAGAAGTTTCCGTGCCATTTCTGGGAATGAGAAAGAAGAACTTCCAACACGCAGAACAGTTTGGGTGCCAAGAATTGTCTCCCCAAACGAACTTATCGCATTGACCCTTTTTGTCTTTTTCTCTGTTCTGTCGTAAAATATTAACAATTGGGCCCCGCGTAGATTTCCGCTCAAGTAGGGGCTTTTGCATACATTATTCCCCTTGGTTCATTGCCACCTTCGAACTCAAGAGTTGTTGGCGATCTCGAGGTAGAATATTTCAGGGACTTAATTCTAGTGGGTGCACCCTTTGTTCCCGGATTAATGCATCTGGAACATCGCAAGAGTAACTTCATTCAGCACATCAGGTTAATTATCGAGGTCACGTAGAGCACGATTTCCGTCCAATTTTTTTTTTTGGAATTCCCATAAGAATTGATTGAGGCTGAAGGCTCATGGTTAGGAAAGGCATCTTCTTTGCCTTGTTAAATGCATCAAGAGGCTTGTTTGCGGAAACAATTATATTGTTTAATCTGTTTATATGCCCATGGTTTGGAACAAAACAGTTGCTCAGTTCATTCCTGAACGAACCGTTTTCAATCCCAAGCAATTCGGTCCTAGAGGTACAAGTTCTCGTATGTAGACATGATTGATCGGCTCTGACTGACCAGCAATGTGGAAATACGCATATGTACCATACTAGTGGTCAGTATGCAGACTAACCAAATTCATTTCTCACAGATGGTTGGGCAAAAGATGACCTCATATACCAGTGGAAAGAGAAAGATCCGGTTCAAGTTGTCCATGGCCTTCATTTGCCAAGGTTTACGCTGGAACAATACAAAAGTGCCTATTGTGATGTAATCACCAATACAGGTGTGTACCGTTTTTCATTTTTTTCCAACATCCTGTTTGCAAAATTTCATTTGTCCGATTTCAAAGTTGAAGCTCGTCCCTTTGTAATGGCGTGATCTCGCGATCGCCTGACCATTGGCAAAATTCCCCTCACTACCTTCTGCCTTCTCCTTTTAACCCAATATTGACCTTTTTCTTTTGCTCTCCTAGGGGAATATAGCTGCCTCAAGGTCGAACTAATCTTCAAGAGGGAGTTCTCCTACTACCTTATCACAATCTATGTCCCTTGCTGTATGCTGGTCATTGTGTCGTGGGTCAGTTTCTGGTTGGACCAAAACGCCATTCCTGCCCGTGTCTCCCTGGGTGTGACCACACTCTTGACAATGTCGACCCAGACTTCAGGAATCAATGCTCAACTTCCACCTGTGTCCTATACTAAGGCCATTGATGTGTGGACGGGAGTAAGTAATGCTTTGTGCTTCCATTAAGCGTAGGACAACAGAAATGCCGCATCATGGTAGTAGTCTTAAATGACAAGACAAGTTCAAATGCCTTTTAGCTGAGACACGAATCCCCTCATTCATGATGAATATTCCAACAGCGTCATGGGGTTCCCTTTTGAATTTCTTTGACAGGTTTGCCAATGTTTCGTGTTTTGCGCACTCTTGGAATTTGCCCTCGTCAACTATGCATCCCGATCTGACATGCAACGTGATAGAGCCCGTGAGCGCATGGAACGAGCTCGACGACAATGGGAGCTCGAGCACGCAGACATAGAACAAACGCAGCAATCAGGGTCCAATGGGCCCACCAACTCCTTGGGACCGCCTGGGTCCTTTGCTCGCACTTCAATCGGCGGCGCGACAACTTTAAGTGGCGCCAATTCACACCAAACCATGAATCACATCAGCTCAGCAGTGGATCAAGATGGCATACCCGGGTTTCCCCTGGTAAATAATGACTTTCCATTAAACAAATGGCTCAATCTAGGCTGTATTCTGATCGAGTAGAGAAGACTTAACGCGATGTTTACTTTGCAGAAGAAGCGGGGTGGACACAATTTCGCCAATGCCTTACGAGAGATGAATGGCGCGGAACCGTATCGCGGCACAACCACCTATCCTCATCCCCATCATAGCAATGATGACCTGACCTTTGCAGGCATGAACACCACCGGTTTCAACACCAGCCAGCCTTCTTCCCTGGCTTATATGCTTCCACCGGAAATGGGTCGGCCTTGCGAGGTTCACATGAATCCGTTCCCTCCTGGAAGTGGCCCAGGGCATGGGGGCGGGTTTGCTGCTGGCATGACTGGCACTGGAAACCTCATTGGCCATACTTGTACCTACTTGTTGTGCTGTGGAACCCGAGGCTTACTTTCGAAATTCCCCTCGAGGGCCAAGAGAATTGATGTCATATCCAGGTTCATCTTTCCGTTGATATTTGCCATTTTCAATCTCGCGTACTGGCTCTACTATCTGTTTGCTAAGAGCAAAAGTCCTCAATTTGAAGACACTCCTTGAGGAAGAGCCTGGTGGGAAACGTGAGTTGTGGAGATCTCAAAAGGTAATGAACGGAGACATAGCACCACTTACACTACTATCTTTTCGGGAACCTTCCACTTGCAAAGAGTATTCCCGCTTTTGCCGATCCTCGTCTTTTGGGCCCAGAAGGCAAGCAAGCATACAAGCAGCAACGTTGAAGAAGATGCCTTTAGCATGACTGTCATCAAAACGGATTGCCAACCTTGGCTCGAGTTGGTGGAAGTGTGAGAGTGGAAAAAAGTCGTGTGATATACTGAATTGGCTTCAGTGTTTGCGCTTAACCCTGGGGCCAATTTATGTACTTCTTCTTCTTCTTTATCATCCTCTTCTCCACTTTGGTGGATCGAATCGGACTCGCGGAAAGGCTGGTTTACCAAGACAACAAGGGCTTCGACCGGAATGAACAAGCCTACGTTCACTACGATGCCAACCAAAGACGCCAACAAGAGAAATGAGAGATGAAAAAAGAGAAGATTTACTATTGTATGGAAGGAAAATGAGGTGGCATCCTTTTCGACGCCAAAGAGAGTCACACCAAGACCAAGTGTGTTTGTCGTTGCCTTCTATTGTGAAAATACTCAGCCTTTGTGATGACTCTGTGGCCAGTTTGATTCCAAAAAGTGCTCCTTCGTATACTAAATTGCTGACCTCGATGTTTACATGAATCCCAAGGTCTCTCAATTCAAACTACTTACTGAACTGAGATTTTTGGCTCAGTGTTTCCTTCTCTTGAACAATTCACGCAAATCTGTGCTTCTTTTTTTAATCAACTAGCGTGCTTAATTGTGGCAATGACTCTTCTTTCCATTGTCCTTTTCCCCCGCTTTTGGCAACATTTTCCCCCTTGATATTCATCTCTTGAAATTGGCTATTTTTGTGACTGACTTTGCCAAGTTTTGCAGAATTCCTCTGGTTTCTTCCCCAAGACCTTTCTACAATCAGCCAAAAGATCCATCTTCCAAATTAGTTGAACTCCCTCCAGTGAAACCAAGGGAATTATGTTCCTCGTGCTTGTTCTTGCCTCCATAAAAGTTGTTTTTGCGAAAAGATACTATTTTCAAAGGACCTCTTTCTAATCCCAGGGTTTAGTCACATCAACATGAGAACGAGCTTCTAGACAGTCAGAAAGTCAGACCGAAAGAACGAGAGAAAAGGCCATTTTCTCGCACTCTGAAACCTCCAGATGATGAGTCTGTACGAGAAGTAACAGACAGCAGTAAGTAGGAGTTGGAGCATAAAGCCATGCTTTGGAGCCTTGAAATCGGATGGAAAAACCGCGAAAGCAAGAACAACGACTCCGAGCGAGTTCTCTTGAAAAAGTGGAGGGCATTTATCTCCTTCTTCATTCGTTGGGCTGTTCTCTCGTTACTTGGCTTTGAGAATGACTCTTCTCCTTCTCCACAACTGACATAGTACATTATATGGACAGAGGGCGGGAGGCAGGAAGGAAAGAGGGAGGGAGGGGGAGTGCCCTGCACCAGATACAGGATGAAGTGGTCCACTAAATTTTGCCACAAATGCCTTCTCTTTTCCTCACAAATTGAAATTTGTTTGCCCAACTCAAGAGTTCATCGCCAAAATGCTCTCTCTGGCTAGAACCGGAGTTTCTTTGCGGCTTGATTGGATTACCTCCAGAATAGCAATCAGTCTTGCAGTAATAGTAATAGGCATAGTTGTAGTAGCAATAGCAGCAGTAACACTGCGTTTTACGAAGTAATCGTGGACTCCTTTTTCGACCAAAAGCCTTGCACCATAAATTTATTCTTGACGCCAAATATGTGGACCAAAGCAGAATATTGGACTTTTCCCTCGTGGATCATTTCACGCTTCAGCGAGAGAAAATAGAGCTCGTGTTTTGTCCGAACTGTTCCACGTAGGTACGTACTCTGCATACTGGGAAGCGAAGGTCATCGTGGGAACAACTACGGTACAACTGAACGTGCCCAGCTGTGTTTAAGATAAAAGTATAAAGAAGTGCTGCGTTTGGTCATTCCCTTTGCACCTTTATTTCATCCTCTTTAATGTTCCCTGCCCTTAAAAGTGCGAGCTGTGCATTTTGGGATCGAGCAAGTTCGAAGAGAACGGGTCAGAAAATTGATGAAGACTCATTAGACAAATGACGGCACGGGTGCTAATGAACTCTAGATTCTAGTTCATTCCCAGTTTCCCACCAAAGTTTGGCCCATAAAAAAGTAATACCCTTTTCAATGAGTTGGATCTCTTCCTCTGGGTTTTTTTTTCGCATGTCATATACTTATACAATAAAACCATTGTTCAAACTATTACTGCTATCATCATGGTGGTGGTCAAATAAGTGTATTCCATCATGCATATGATTACATTCATACCTTTGTAATTGACGCATGGTCGGTCGGCCAATCAATCACCAATATGTATTCTAAGTTTACGTGGACGATTCTAAAGAGGTGATGCGACGTATAAGTTCAAAACTTGGACTCGTTTGAGTATACACTGTAAGTGAAGACATGTTGAGAGGAATATGAAATGATGACATTTAGCTCACTATTTTACAACCAATTCTAAAGCAGTATCTATGACAAATTTTGTCCTGAATAAAGCTCCATGTGATATATCGACTTTTCGCAATCAATTGCTGCAACCTCATGTTCGTTTGTTATATCGTAAGCACTCATCAAGATCGGACAGAAAACCAACGCAAAGGCCCCAAGCAAGGCCAAGACGAGGAAGGCATTTGAAACACTGCCAGCAATATCTTGAGCATGTGCAGTCTTAATTAACTCTCCCGAGAATGAGAACGAGAAGTTTTCAAGCTTTTTGAAAGGCTAAATTGCTCTGCAACACAATGTGCTATTTTGTTGGAAATGCTCTTGGAACTAGTCCAGTGGCCATCAAGACCATCAAAAATGCATGAAGTTAGCTAAAATATTTTCTTCCTTTCTCGGGAACTGTTTACCTATGACAGGATAAATTCACAATTTAAGAAGTATCAGATAAACCCGCCTTTAGAAAGCTTTCAAACGTCATACGTAGGCATTGGGGGCCTTGGGCGAAAACTTCGTGACTGGATGCGACCTTTGGCAAAGGCCAACCGAGTCCGAAATGAGAAGACGCTTCTGTTGTCTACTACACCATTTTAAAGGAAGGAATTTATCGGGGTTCTTCTTCTCGGTCACCAAGGCAATGCGTTTAAAGGATTTTATGAACTCCCAAGAGGCATGAGTTGAGATGCCGAGGAAAGCTTTGAGTGTTGAATTGTGCTAGTCGGCAATCGCTATAAACTTGTTGAAGTTGTTGAATCTTTAAAAGGCAATGTAAAGCTTTGACACTGGAGGACGTCGAATGTAGTGAGACTCTAGCTTTCTTAGATAAAAGATCCGTGGCTGACAATTGCTCGGAAATAAAAAGTTTTGAGGAGAACAACTCGGGAGAGGAAACTTTTGGGTTGGAAAGCATGTTTGCCCAAAAAGAAGCAAATGGAATTACCCATTTAAGGCGCTTCCCTCGGTTAACCTAACAAAGATTAAAGCGCAGAGATGAAACGCATCGTTACATTGCCGTTAAAAACCACTTGTGACAAAAGAACCCTTCATCCACGTAAAGTGATAGAACCCTGCATCTTTAAAAACCTTCTAAGAAAAAGGAACCACTTAAATGTTCGTAGAAGTCCCTCAGAAAATTGGTTTACACAAGGAGGATCCGAGTCACAAAAGACTTCAGATTACCTTTCTTGACAAAATGCACATATTTTGAATTCATAATTTTAACAGAAACTCTATCTTACAATGAAAATTTCAATATAATGGCACAAAGTTCTGTAGACCTTGTGTCTGTACCTCTGTATGATTAAAAAATAAAATGTTCCGCAAAATTAGAGTCCTTTGATCGCGAAAAGTGTAAATAAACCCCAAATTGGTGACAATTTCTTAAGAATGAGAATATTTTGGTCCGCTTTTCATTGTTGGGGAATTTTTGGTTTCTTTCGTTTTGGGTCACCATTTGAAATAAGGCTTTACTCTTAGGTGTGTTTATTGTACTCCACAAACAGGAATGACAAGTCCCTTTTTATAACAAACTCATGAACTATCTCCTTTGTAAGAAATATGCAACTCCGATTGTAATCATCACAATCAAATGAAAATCATCATCTTGCATTTTTGCTTTCCGTAGGTTTCACACAGAATTAGTAACACTGATTTCTCTTCAGGCCCACAATTCAACATTGTCAGTTGAATAGAAACATTAGATCAGCAGGATTTTTGGGACGCTGTATGGGTAAAAATAGGGACCAATTCGTTCCCTTTTTAGTGGTTTTCCTTGATCACCCGTATTGATCCCTTTCCAAAAAAGGTTGAGATTGTGTGTCGGCAGTTTTTAAGAAATCTTTCATTACTTGCGATTATAAGTCATCCAACATTTTTTTGGTCATTGGGTCATTACGTTCATCTGGACATCTAGACTAATTCCCTTTATTCTTATGCAACATTGAATAGTACATACATGCATAACCGTCCGAGCATTGAATGACGTAGTGCCCCAGTTTGTACTATGCTACAACTCTGGTCCAGGCCCTTACTGAACGCCCCCGATGGAGGGGGTACCAGGCTTACGATCAGGCTTTCAATTATGCAAGAAAGCGACGGTCCAATAAACAACGTTAAAAAGGAAAATCAGCAGAGGAACAATGGTTCGACTCAGATCGGCTGTCACGAGATCGGGTGAGCGTGAGAGAGGTCTTTCGGGGTCATCCGCGATGTCCCAAGGTAAGGCCGGGGTCAGCAGTCCGCTCTGGGCATTCTCATCGTACTGACAATCCTCAACGTTGAGCGTCCTCACCTGTAGATTGGATCCCTGACAACAACAGCAATGACCTGACGGTCTGTGAACGAATTGGTGTTTCAGCCGTGGCTGTTGTTGTTGCTCTTGATTCTTGTTCGTTTGTTGTTCAGTTGTCAGTTCTGGCCGGACACAGCAAGAATAAATCCATTTCCAATATCTGTTGTTCTTGAGGAGCCAAGCGGAGGTTTCTTTTCCCGTGGAACAAGCCGCGCCAGAAGATTGCTCTTGGCCTTGTTTGTTGCCATCGGCACCCTCGTTTGCTCGAAAGGGGAGACTTGACTGATGATCGTGATGATGATGATGATGAAAACAACAACTACTTAGATCATGGCCACATCTGAATGATTGGCCTTGACTGGACAGGATCTGCGGATTGGATGGGATTTCCGGGGCTCTACCTTGTTCCAGAGAGGGATTCGTTTCCAAGCCCGATACGCGCGACGAGTTTGGGGTAGATGCTGTCTTCTTGGGTGAGGGTGATGCCAACCTTTGGCCCTGGCCCCTCAGCTTGCAATCCGATATTGGTGAATGGCGTTCTGAGCTACAAGTGAGAGAGAAACGGGGAATATTGAAAAGTCGGAAAGCATTAGTAATCGGTAAGCATTTCATTTGATCTAGGGTTGGAAATTTTCACCACTAACTCCTGCCAATTCTTAGTGCATGGGCTATATTCTACTCCTAAGTGGGGTAAAGTGCATCGACTGGCCTGTATTCAGCTGGATCCTACTAGATAAAGGGGAATAACGTTACGGCATTAAGCCCTACCTCTTGACTTGCAGATTATCGCCACTAATTGGGCTAATTAAGGGGCACCTCTGGTCTCGTTCCACTGCCCCTTCCATGGTATCCTCCACCTTGATGGTGGGACCCACGTGTCGAGTGCATTCCGTAGCATCCACCTCCAACTGATGTTGTGAGCGAGATCCATGCATTTCGATATTCGAGGATTTTGAGCCTCTCCCTTCTCTCGTTTTTCTTCTTCTCTCTTGAGATTTTAGGGAACAGGTCCGCGCTATTTGTCTGTTGGGAGGAGAGCTCTGGACAGTGATTCCGAAAGCCTCCTCACCGGATTTATCGTCAAGATTAGAGTGGCACGAGGTTGGGGAAGGTGGGGGCAAGGGTAAGATGAGCGACTCGTCCGTATTCAGGCCTCCTCCCATCCATTCGTGGCTCCCATTTTGCATGTCTCTACAGCACGTGGATGATGGATATTTGGATCCAAAATCCAAGTTCCCAGGTGCGTGCCTGCCCATCATCCTGCCATTGTTTTTGCACTTTGGGTGGATGGGATTAATCTCAATCGGAGTGCAGGAAGGGGGTCTAATCTCTTCGAAAGCTGGTCGATACCTTGGATCACGCCTTCGGTATTCTGTCACTGTGTGGAGGACGACTTCAAGAAAGGGAAGCAATAAACCAAAGACCATCCAAATGTCTATCATTTTGAAGTAAGAGGTTTTTGGTAGAGTTGAAGAGGTATTGAGGAACAGAGTGGTCATCACCAACATCCCTACAAGAAAGAGGTAAAAAACAATATCAATTGATCGACTTCTGATTTCCAAGCCGTTGTTACATGTTAGACATGACGTCAAATGATGTCCAAACTTTTAACTTTTTAACAGAACGGGTTCTTCGAAATTGTCGGGTTAGTTTATACTCTGCCAAACATTAGATGCAGAGTCCAAGAACCAAGTGGCGACCCCTTTAGATTATCAAACGTGTTGCAATGTTTGATGAATTTTGTTTTTGCGATAGATGCAGTTCCAGAATTACGAGGCCTTATTGAAAAGAAGGTATTTTTCACATTTCCCGTGAGCATGGTTGATCGAGGCATAGATATTATTATAATTGGGTCAGTTGGCACAATATTATGCATTTGTCCCTCACACGAAGGAGGGCAGATGTTTGATTTTGAGTGGACTGTGTAGTATCCCAGCATGTCTCACTTTACGGATTGACCCAAAAAAGAAGTCCTTGTGACTCAATTAGTCTTAGTCTTGAGAGTGAATTTATGTCTACACTTGGCCCGATGACCCTGTGATTGTTCTGAAGCGTCCTATTTTACAATAGTTGCTGTATATGTACGATGCAAGTAAATATTTCATGAAGTCTTTTTGAATAGTCCGACTTGTTGCTGTGAGAGAGTAACCTTTGCTAAATACCGTTCTCTTATCAAACATCCTTAATTGAACAGGGTAGTCACTATTAGCGTACCTTACACTTTAGCACTAATTCATAACAAAAAAAGATATCAAACGACTTTTTGTTAAAAATAACAAGAAAAACAGATGTGTTTGCAAAATCCTTAGTTTTCTTCGTCTAAGTAATTGAGTCTCTTTTAGGCTTTTCAAATGTGTGGTCAAAGCTAAGATGATTTTTCCTTTTTCAAATTTGAGTTGGAATGCCACCACTTGATACCATATCATTGTTCCTAAACAAGTTGATCAATTTCACCAAGATTTGTTATGAGAATGCCGAAATGCTTCTTTTAATTGCTATTTCTTAAATATTAGCGTCATTATTGTGTTTCGAGTAATTCTATATTTGGCATGGGACACATACAAATGACCCTGTACATGCGAACGTACAATGCATGCATTACTATCAATCGGCTTATTTCTCATTCGCTTGAACTCGTCTCATTCGAAAGGTAGAAGCAAGAAGCACGGAAATCGTGGAGTGGGAGGCCAGCAATGAGAATTATTATTTCCAGCAGAAACGAAACATTTGCGTTCTTCTGCAAATGAGACCTGGCTTGCATTGCGAAGAACACGTATTTCAAATTTCTGCTCAATCGAATGCCGGAGTGAAAAGTTATGCCTTCTCAAACTTATAAACTGAGGAGAGCATAGAATGAATGAACTCGCCCTTTTGTGATAAAACGATTACGTCAAAAGGGCTAGTTCATTCACTCTCGGTAGGATTTGCACTGAACTTTGAGCGAGCATAACTTTGTCTCAGACGTTCTCATTTGCAGAAGAACGTAATTGAATTGCTCTTATTGGAAATCATTATTCTCATTGCTAGCCTCCCACTCCATGATTCCAGTGCTTCTTGGTAGAACAAACCTTGATGTCATCACCAGACTCTCCTAGAAGAAACTAGTTGGAAAATCAATAAGGAAAAAGCATCACTTAAAGGGTGTCTCCAAGAAGTTGCCTTATTCGTGGAAGTGTTATCGTCATCACTTATCAATGTTTGGAATGGCACAAGTTTAGCAGGTATCAAGAAGAGACAAAATAATCAGAACTGTCTTTTACCAAATGATTCAGTATATTGAGGAGTCTTGTACAATCTGTTTGGATCAAAAATGCACGAGGAACACATATTCTTGAATTTGGTACTTTGTTTAAATTACACTACATCTAATCTATTTATTGCATTATGTTACCATAGACTGTCGCAAAACGCGACCTCAAGTGGCAAAAATCTGGTCATGTGGAGTGCAGATGTATCGAGATTCCTTAAAACTGCTATTCACATTGCTAAGTTTGAATGCCTCTCATACATCCCCAATGATTTGAATCAACTGGAAGTCAACTGTTAGTTGTTCATTATTGTATAAAAAATGATTTTAGTTTCTAAGGACATCATGATTTTTGCATTATCTTAAAGTTATTTTAACTTCAACTTTAAAATCAGGCACCCTCTACAATGAGGAGCAAGAGAAAAGGGGAAATAGAGAAGGTAAGAGGCACCATTGACCAATTCAGAGTGACCAATTTCGGACCTACAAAAAGGAGAAAAAGAAGCCAGCCCTCAGACTCATGGATTTCTGAGTTGTGACAAACAAAAACAATTTTTGTTTTTTAAGTACACAACTTTTCTAGTGAGATAAAATGGACACACAATGAAATAAAGAAGAAACGCCAAACATCTGGAAGCTATGCATAGAAGTAAAAAGAGCCTACTGCTCACAGAGTTTCACTTAGTATAAGCTTGCACTCCCTGTCTTGAACTGAAAGAGTCTTGTTTTTAAACAAATCATCTAGTACATTTTTGGAGGCGGAAATTTGAAAGAACCATCTCAACCACAGAGGAAAACATAGAGGTATGAATTACAAAGAAGTCCTGAAACATTATTCATGAAGGTCTAGCCTAAGAAAATGTTCAAAGTTGCTTCACCCATGACTCATCCGTAACGGTTTGGCTCGATCAAGAGAGTGAATGAAAGGACCTTGCTTTGGTTGTGTTTTTCCGTCTCCCTTTTTCACCATCATCAAGGTTGGTGGAGCTCAAGAAAGGTCCTTCACGATTTTAATTCGAAAAAGTTCGTCAAAAAAAAGAGCCCCTCGTAACTTATTGGTCCATTTCCATCTCTCTTTATGTGTAAATGATGCTTCTCGTCCTTCGTTCCTTTCTTGCGTTCAATGGTTGCTCATTCGGTCATTCGTTCGTCCGTTCGTTCGTTTCCTCCTTTATTTGGGGTGTCAAGCAACAGAGTATCGTACTTGCTAAGTTGCATGAGGAATAAGATATTGGAATAAGATAAGCCCATAATGAAGTTGGTTGGTAGGTAGATGCTATCGACACGAAAATCGGAGGCCCAAGAAGAGATCAGTGTGATACTGACGAGGAGGTAGGAGAATGAGATGGATCGAAATGTTAGTTACCAATGAACGAACGAAAGGATCGAGGTTGAGAAAGGGAAAAGCACCTTGAGGATGATCAGGTTTCAGCTCAACGCATCTCACCAGCAAAACTAATTAGTCATTTATGGTGTATTTCATGCTCTTAGGCTCAAATGCGTGGATAAAGGTTATTTACTTTTGCGACATGAAACTAAGGACAAATCCTTTGTCACAGAAAACAAAATGATACCTTGCTATTCCCCGAACAAAAAGTCCATATAATTGAAAGATCTTACCTGTGAGTGAGACCATAATTCTGGTATGGAAGTAAGAAATCTTGAAGTACTGGGTGGCATGAATGATGAAGAACAAGCACAACGATGGCAAATAAGTGGTTAGAAGTTGGTACAAATAGCGTCGCTTCATCCGGATAACTATCACGAATCCCGAGTCTAAAAGAAAAGCAAGCAAGAATCCGAACTTTTGTTTATTGAAATATGGAAATTAAAATATAAGGGGCTTGATCAAAAAGAATTAATCAATGTGACGTTTAATTGATCGAATTGCAAGGGAAATATGAATGTTTTGCCTTTTTAGAAAGTACATATCACCTCGATTATCTCTCTATGTAGCCGTTTACCTCGCACTTCACTAGCTTTGTTGCATTATCTCGAAAATAAATTGAGTTTTTTTGAGGGCCTTCTTCAAAGCAAGCTCTCATCAAAAGCAACTCAAAAATAGTGCTTTTATCCGTTCAGAGGTGAAAGGTACCATGGTCCGTGGTTCTCTCTATTGGAGAGCCAAGAAATTGGACGGATCCAGGACACTTTTACCGTATTTGAGGTTCTTTTGGAAAACAGGCGAGACAACGAGGACCAAAATAACAACGACGGCAACAATTCTAGCTAACTGCTCCCACCTGAAACCTTTCAAACCAATGCTCAGTGATCACTAATATCTCGGTAGAAGAGGAAAACGAGGGTAAATTGATTGGATACTGAGTGCAGACAAAAATAGCACATGCATTTAACAACGAAAAAAAAAGGACAAGAATAACTCAAGACCAATTCCGATTCAGATCTCATTCGTTGTGGGCGAAATCGAAGACAGTCGAACATTTGGGCTCAAAACTAACAATGAAGCCATTGTCGTTGAAACAGGCTATGACGGAAACCGTCATCATAAAGTTGCCTTTTATGACAACCAGTTTCCTACGCAACAGCCTTTTCTTGGCCTTGCTCCTAAGCAAAGTGTAACTTCTTCTTCTTCCTTCTCCTATGTCGTATGGCCTTCTTCTTTTTCTCCTTTCTTCTCGTTCTCCTCTTCTTCAGTTACTTTTTCCCCCCAATTCTTCTCTGAATACGCCGTGTGCTCTGTACTACTACAGTAGTAGGAGTAGTAGTCGTCCTTTGTTTGGAAACCTTAACAAACCTAATCTGACTTTAGAGCCCATTTGCGATATTGAATGCGCCAGGGCTGGCGGGAGCCAACACACAGATTTCTTTTCCAATTCGACTCAGACGTCATCTGGGCGTCTTTCAGAGCCCTTTCAAATGCACACAGCCTCTCTCTACTTTAGCTCCTTCCAAGAGAGGAACTCAGGGTGTATAAGACATTTACCGGCCCATTCGTTTAAACAAAAATGGGTCTAGAGTTTCCATTTTGGCGTGTCAAGAACTTACCCGATTCCGTGAGGATATTCCAATCGTCGATAAAGTACTGAAGAAGCTCCCTCTCGCCTAAATAGGTCAAAGACCGAACTCGCGAAGGATTTAAGGCAAATCTGCCGTGGGGGATCCGCCTAAAGATCATGTAGCACATTTGGACATCAAATGGGTAGTAGGTCATGTCGAAGTTGCATTGGAATTGGATATTGTGATGACGGGAATACACCAGTGGGTTTTCTGCGCCGGAGAATATGTACTTTTCGTCCGTGCCTTCCTCTTTGATGGAACTCAGCGTATAATTGCCCTGGAAATCGGGTCAAAGAGATGATATAAATTGAGAGTGATCTAGGGATTAGGGAACCTTTCAGCACCTCTGAAACCCAATTACCTAAGGGTGTAGGTATTCATTCGCTGAATAACGTCAGTACTTTTCTCGCTGGTTAAAGGTTCTTTTGGGGATGGAAAAACGTGTTAATAAGCCGTGACCCATAAGAAAGCCAATTTAATATCAAAAAATGCCCATGTCCCTAGTAAAAGTTCGACAAAAGAAACCCAGGTTAGTGGGTCCTTCCACTAGCCTGTTGTCAGACAGACGTAATTGTTAATTTAATTGTAAGCCTTTGATCCACACGCTCGCTTGACATTTAGCCGAGGTCTTGGGAAGGTGCCATTTCTGGTGTTGGTCTCGATGTAGATGTCTCTTCCTCAGGGGTAAATTTGGGCCTCCATTTGTTCTTCTCTTGAAATGGGATGATCTTTGAGCGGGTGGGCGCTTTTCCTTTCTTGCCGCTCCAACCATAAATCTTCCCCTCCATGACTTCATCGACAATGACAGCTGGCGTGAAGGAGTGACAGGTGCATTAGTTACTGGGAACATGCCACCTACACCATTGATCGCGGGTAACTCGTTAAGCATTTCAAACAATCTATTTCCATTGAGCCCACGTGAATGCATTGCTGATGCAGCAACGTCGAAAGGAATTGAGGTGATGAGTTACGAATCCTTCATGATAATTTCCCTGTTGCCAATCTGGTTGGTTGGCTAGTTGAGTTCTGTTCCTTTGTTGTGAATGAATCTTTACCACATTCTCCCGCATTCTCCTGGGTAAGTTGTTCGAAAGTCTCGGATGGTCGTGGGTCCTTTTCTTCTCAATCTCCGTCCCACTATTTCTCGTGTGGTGGGACGAACTCCAGCCAACGTTGAGCGGAGAAGGCTTCAGGGGGGACACGTCAAAAAGTTTGCAAAGTTTTCCCATTTCAATGGGACAAGAGCGCATGCTTAATTTTCATTTAAGACCACCTTCAAAACTAAACCAAGCTGGTTGGCTCCCTACCAAGATGGAACGAACCAACGAAAATGGGACAACTTGTTTGAAACTGGAGGAATAGATGCGCTCTCGGCCAAAGAAAGAAGTCACGACGAGCTGCATGGTTGGAAGTTGAATTCTAGCAACGCGTTGCCAGATTCAGACAACTAATCCCACACAAATACGAAAACCAGAAGAGGAAAGGATCTTGATGATGACGATGATGCTAATTTCCTAAACCTTTTTGGATCTCCGTCTCTGTTGGGTGATCATTTAAGCTACACGTAGTTGATATGGGCAAAGTTTTCTTTTCCATTCTTTCTCAGTGAACACAGAAATTCCAGGTCAAATACAACATTGAAAAAGTGCGTCGAATTTCATTGAAAGGTGCACACTTTGGGGGGTTTGGGACATGATAAATTTCTTCCATGGCCAATAGTGGAACAAAACCATTCAGAGAGAAATACTGTTGCAAAAGCCAAGCTAGAAATACGTTTGGGGATATTGCTCCCTTTCACCTACCCGTTTGATGACGGAAAGAGAAGCTTTGGCATCCAGAATGGATTCATTTTCGTCATCGGTGTTGTTGAAAATAATTTTGGGAATCCAAATCTTTTCCTTTTCACCTTGAGTCAGGGAGTTCATGACCGGGTCGTCCTGCAATGAATGCAAAAGTAGACAGTATTTCATAATTTATGTTCAAGATGTCATTGGCACCAGCAGCTCTTAGAGACCATGTGTTCCTTGTTCCCCTTCTGTTCCCTTCATTTGGCATGGCAGGGAAAAACCGAGGGCCTCTCCAACTTGCACTCTCAACAAGGGGATTGTAGAGAGGTGTTTGGAGAAATCATCCCATCCTTTTGAATAATTCACACGCCACTTAAGGCCCAAGGGGGTCCAGTTAGGTCTCAACATACGCTCACAACTCATTTTGCGCAGAAGCTAGAGCCAACCCGGTTCGCCGATATTCATCATCGTGCGAGCACTATGCCTTTGCTCGGGGAATTAAGTTCATTTCTTGCCTGAAATGTCTTTCCAACTTGACAGTAGTCTAAAAAAGGCTGATGTTCTGAAGTTGTTCACATCTCTGGGGAAGATTTTGATTCGATTCTGCTTCTTTAAGAAGCGAGATGAGAGAAACGGGTAATGAAGCCTATCCAATCTCTCACTCTTTTGGTTTATTGTATTATCATCCACCTTGAATATATTTCAGACCCAGTTCTGCGAGTCCTTTTTTGAGTTACAGTAGAGCGTTAAGCCGGCATTTTTTGTCCTGACATGAAGGCACAAAACTTTTCTGACATGTCTGCAAAAGCCCTCTCTATCTGTCACAACGAGGTTAAACTTGGTACAGGATGTAAAGATGGAAGGATATAAAGGGACTTCTTGGGTCCTCCATTGTTCAGAAATGTTCGGGAAAATATTGACAATTTGTCTCCTAATTGGGACCCCGAGTAACCTTTGGAGATTGCTGAAGGCACAAAATTTAAGCTACCGAAGTAGAACCACAATATTGATGACAGCCTATTTTGGCTCTAAATTGAAACGCTTGTTATGATATTTGTACACTGGGATCCCCTTGGTCTGACATTTTTCGGTCGGCGGTCTTGGACGGTAATTTCTCTAAAGCTTTGTGGGACAGAACTCTGAATGGGCTTGGGATTTTTGACATGTGAAAAGAATGAGAAATGACTAGACAGCTGAGGACAACACACATGTTTGACATATAGTCTTATACTAGTTTGTCCGTTTCAACTAGGGATTCCAGTTCCTTGCTCGAAGAAAAGAGAAATCAAATGAAAGGACTCTTTGACCACGTGCTTGGACCACAGTCAAAATGACCTGCAGAAGATGTTCATTGGCGCTTTTCTGAGGAATCAGAAGAGCGTATTCGTTTTTTCATCTTACCATTGGCCAGTCTTGGAAAAAAACGTGTTCTGTGCAGCTCCTTTACTCTCCGATCCCCCCAAAAAACCTTCGTCGTCAAAGTAGTTGGACGTCCTTAAAGGAGATTTGTTTTTAATCCCAACACCCTTCGTGCCAAGTAGTCAAGAACGCAAGGCCTCTCTCTTTCTCTCTCTCTGCCCACCGAAAAGCATGGCCTACGTTTGGCGTTCTCTTTCCCTCCCTTCGCTTCTTTCCGCATGAGTTAGGCCGGAGCCAAGACTAAAACGAACCTTCAAGTTATGATAGATGATCCGAGGATCCAGCCAACTCAGGTTGAGCCGAAATTGAACGTTTAGACTCATTCCCAATTCGCGAATGTCATCCAAGGAGAGAATTTCCACGTGATATGTCACCTCGGTTCGTCTCCCTCCTCGCTCTTGAGGTGGATAATCCTTGATGTAGTGGAACTGGTTCAACGAGACCAACTTGCAATCGAACTCATCCGAGAAATCGTCACAATCCCGTTTCTGATCACATCGTCCCATAATACTGATGCACGTTCCATCGTCGCAAGTGAATTGAGATTCGGCTTCACACGTGGTGAGTTTGAGGCGGCGAATTTGAAAGCGATTGTGCAGACACGATTCGTTGACAAAGTACCACGATCTCTTTCCCAATGGGTAATCTTGGGAAGTATTGTGGAAAGCGTAAGCGTAAGGATCCGTCAGACTGATCACGGAGTTCATTCAATCAGGTGAAGGAGAAAAGGAACAAGCCAGAAAATTGTAGACCCATAAAGATATTCATTCCTCCTTTTCCCTTTTCCCGATACCTCACGAAATGACCCGAATTGCTCAGAAAACCTCTTCTTTTCCCCATTTTTTGCCCTCTTGTACATTTACCTTCCTATCTGGGTGGATTCAAGGTCATTGAAGCCCACCAGACCAGTCAGTCTTTTTCATTCAATCCCTTCTTGTGTGTTCTCCTTTTTCTCCTTCTCCTGATTCAATTTTCCTGCTAAGAATCCAAAATCCTTTGGATGTATTCCAACGAATCTCCGAGCCAAAGTAGCCTCTAAATGCGTGTCTTCCATCCACAAACTTGTCGCTCACAAGCGTGTAGTGGGTATCGAATGAAGACTCCTCACAAAGGCCTCTCAACATCAGTCGAGGTGGCGACGACGGAGCGGGTGGAGTCAACTGGTCGTTATCATCATCTTCTTCTTCATCTTGGCCTTGACCAACTCCCGACCACTGATTGGGAAGATCCACCTCCCATTTGATATTGCCCTGATCTTCTACTTGATGGTCCACTTGGTCCCGAGGAGCTTCTTCTGGATCCAGTCTCGCAGGAATTGACGGAACGAATTGTCCCCCATGGACGGCCGTGGACGAGAAATTGCACACTGCACATAACCGATACGAGCATTGGATGTCCAGCCAAGTGAGTCTGAAACAGGAGAGAAATTGAAAAGAGCTCCCGAGGGTTAAGATCTTTTCCCCTGGACATTCCACCAATATTCCACACGTTTGAGCACTACCATTTGTATCTAACAGGGTTGTGGGGAAGTCATACAAAACGTCTGCATGGATAACTTAGTCACTCCAGTCAGTCGTAAACTACAAACGTGGTTAGTTAGGAATGGGGTCGATCAGGGACTAAAATAGCATTCCAAAGGCAAACAACCCGCAAGTGTTCAATGGCTCTCTCAAGAGAAACTTTGCCTGCAAGCTCATAATGAGACTTGTTTATTCATCTACGTCCTTCATGAGAATTTGCCAGTGGCCTTTAATAAAGTTTGTACAAGCAGAGCTTGCGGTTGTCCAACTCGGTGTGTTCGTTCGTGCCTGAGATGAGTGTCCTTAACAAATATGGCCATAAGATAGGAAAAATATCTCCCTGAAGTGAGTCTGTGCATTGTGAGATATGAGAAGGGACTTTGGCCTTGCCCGAATTGCCATCCAGGTCGCCTCATTTGTATTCGCTAGACGTGGATTGAGCCATCCCAAACCGGGATCTTCGAGAAAAGAGAGAGAGAGCGAGAAAGAGAAAGAGAAAAAAAAGAAAGAGGAAGACATTCCTGGAAACCATCTACCTGCTGTACTACTACTTCTGGTACTCCATGCATTCATAGCCTGGTATACTCCCAATCTAGTGTACGCATGTCGTCGCTAGCCAGTTCCCTTGTTCCAAATGGAGGACCATCTGCACTCTAGAAACTTCAGCACCTTAGGAATGGTTACGGATATCCAAACTACAGACTGCGTTAGCGAAGAAAAATCCTGAACCCGTTTGAACGGGGAAAAGCCGATAGAAAAATTGGCGATGTATGAGGATGAAATCTTGAGGTCAAAAAAGAAATACGTATGCTGTTTGCATTTGAAATATTTTTTTTCCAGTCTCACCAATATTTAGAGATTCACCCATGTTGGCTTTCATCAAAATAACGCGATTCCAAACAAGCTTGCTCTACAAAAGACGATTTGAAATAATAGGCCGCATGTTAACGGACTAATTTCAAAAGCGAGAGTATACCAAAATCAATTCGAATTAGCATTCGTCGAGTATAAACTCTCCCTAGCTGCTGCGTTTCAAACACAGGAGTGGTCACGAGTATATACTGCGTTAACATGCAGCCTGTAACAGCAACAACACTCAGACTAACAACCTTGACATCAAAGTAAATTAAGTGAACGCCAACAATAATAAGGTGGGTCTCAATGTTGCAATATGTAGACTTTGGAATGGGTTCAGTCAAAGATTATTGGAAAAAAATAACGACTTTAAATCTTGTTAGAATTATTTTTGCGGAGAATAAAATAAATAGAGCCGTCTTTGCCAAATGGAAGAAAATTGGACCAGTAGATGTCATCAAAAATTAATCGTACACACGTACGCCAGGACTTTGTTCTTTGTACTAGTTTAAGGCATGATGTGACAAATATCGAATCTCTATAATTCATTCCGGCGAGAGTATCAAGCTTATCTCCACCCACAATCCAAGACGACGAAGTAGACTCATCGCTTCGAAAACGAACTCCATCGTGGTTGAATAACTGTACCGATGAACTCAACAAATTTACCCTAAAGGAGGTTTCAAAGTCCGAAAAAGTTTGCCTCACCCTAAAAATCTTGATGTACGGAAATTTGCGAGTGTCTGCGTTCAGCTTAGTCTCAAACATCCCAAGGCTAAAGTCAGCGAGACTTTTCAATCTCAATCTCAACCCTAAACTTTAATCAGACGAAAAACCATTTTGCTTGATTCTATAGAACAACTAGATCCTCAAATCACTGCAAAATGGCCAGAGGGCAACCTTGGTTGGAGGTTAGGGCGTTGCAATGCACACCTATCCAAGAGATGTCAGATTCGAACCCCTCCTCACAAGAACAGAAAGGGAACGGATAACTGGTTGGATCCCGTGCTCGCTTGGAACACAGTATTTCCGATACTTGACGAAGGCAAACCCATTTTCTTTGCTGAATCCCAGTCAAGAATGAAATTCAATAGTGGCATTGGAATGTACTTTGTGATCTAACTCGCTAAGTATCGGGATTTTAAGTTTTGAAGCTCCGCAGCTTTGAGATTTTGAAACTTGGGAATTTGACGATCAAATCAACATGTACAGAACGTATCTGCATCAAGGATTCGTAGAGTTAATTTGAAAACTCCGAGTTCAAGGATTGATAAGTCAGTCACAAACCCCTTCTTTATCCTGTTCGACTGTGTTGTCAGTAAATAATTTGAAAGTCTTGGCCCGATCTTGGTTTGATGAGGTTCGAACAAACGCGAACACATTCCGATAAAGACATCTGTCAGCAAGTGTTATTTTCAAACATCTTGAGCTTGAATCTGTTTTTCTGAATGCCCTTTATGTTAGCTATTCTCCGAAAAGCTTGCTTACAACCCCTAGAACAATGAAATTCCCATTGAAATTGATCGCAATTCTGAGCCAAGCAATTATCATTGCTACTACGATGGACAACTGGACTTTTCCCCCCGGCCAACATTTTTGCAATACTGTATGTATGTTTCCTAACTATTGACCGCGTGAACTTTTGATCAAGCCGAACAACAGATTCGGAGAAATTGATCCAAATTTCCGGCGGTTTTGTTGGCATTTATTTCTTAACAAGAAGAGTATTACTTTTGACTTGGAAATGTAAGTCATTTCACAAAATGTGAATAAAATTGAGTTACTGTATATGACGTGACTTTACATGAATTTACTAGACCCAGGTGCCTTTTTATGGAACGAGAGAGTGGACAAGCGTCTTTCCCAGCTCACGTTGTGCATGCACTTGCAAAGAGACAAAACTTGGCATAATTCAAGAAAATTGTACAAAAAGATTTTGCTTGATCAGTTCCAGTAATTTTATTTATAGTGGTCTAACTACATCAAAAATGACATTTTCTTACAAATTTGAGACATTTGCCTGAGTTGTCCTAAGTTTTGTCTCTTTCCAAGTGCACGTAGCCGTGAGGCTTGTCCACGCTCTTGCTCCATGAAAAGGCACAACAAAGCCAAACTTCAAGTGCCCTATTGGTTTAGATCCCTTTATAATGAACTTTAGAAATGACACAATGCAATTCTGTATTATGTACGAAGATTTTCAAAACGTATTTTAAGTTGGACCAACGAATATAAAACAAGTTTCCTTTGTGGGCACAATGTCTTTTTTACTAAATTAAGAAAACTTAAAAAGTTGAAATGAGAAGAATTTTATGTCTTTTGTTTTAGTTGTTTCAAAATCAAACTTTGCTCTCAAGTCTTCCAGCTTTTCTCAATCATTTGAACATCCGCCAACGAATGCAGGATGTTTCGGCTAAAGTACGCATTTCCGTGGCACACCCAGCTTTGATCATAATTAATGACACTGTAAAAGACAAAATTCACCCTCACAGTTCGACGACAACTTGAGAGTCCCTTTAGAATCCTGAACACGCACGCTTCATGAACTACTCACGCTGAATAGTTTTGCGGGGAATATTTGGTCCCGTGGGAAACCCCGAAAAGTGGATATGTAATCGGACAGAAACTAACAGCACAGTGCTATTTCGGAACTAACTCATGAGTTGCTGAACACCATCATGAAGGAACTGGTTAGAAAACGTTGAGAAGGCTGGGAATGCAAATGAGAGTAGAAGATCCCAGTAAGGTTTGCGCATTGACTTAGTTCTAAAGTACTGCGTATTTTAGTCAACATCAACACGTGCTGTTGACACTCCTTTCATGTAAAAAGTCAACCCTTTCCAAGGATCACCTCTCACCTTTACTTTTTTTCATGCGGTTTTGTTTTAAAAGAAACTGAAACTTTTGTTTCAAGACGTCTTAGGCACGGCGTTAAAGACTCACAAAAAGATCTGACGAAAAACACATCCATGCCTCCTTTACGAAGTTAAAAGGCCTTAAACACAAAGTTAGTTATGAAATGTATACTTCAAAATGATATTCCTTCCTTGCCGGAAAGCTAGTTTTCTTTTCTTAAAACACCAACGGTTTTAGGTTGGAGAAGGTTGTTAAAGCAACAAAGGTTTTAGGTTGGAGAAGGTTGTTAAAGCAACAAAAAATTGTTATTTGGCGGTGGCATTGGATGTTATTAGCAAAGCGACTCCTTAACGAAATGTTACATATGTGACTTGCAAGATAGATCATTTTGGGTCTCCAATCATCAATAGTCAGGATTGGCACAACCTTGAGAATGAGAATAAATTTGATTTTGCTGACAAGTTGCAAATCTTGAAATCCTTTCATGTGCGCTCTTATTACCTCGCCACATTGCATGCATTCTTTAGACAGCCCCATTTCTTGACGTCATCAATTTTCATAATCAAGCCATCATAACTTTGGCTGTAAAACTAAGGAAAAAATCACTGTACATCCTTTCCTGGCTCTTACAATGTGAGAAAGCCCGTCGTTGTCTTCGCGTTGATCTCCTTTTTGTGTGTCTGAATACATGTAGACGGGGAAAACGAGATGAAAAGGAGATATGTGACATCATAAATTGCAGATGAAGGAGAAACTTTCCCATTTACTTACGCCTGAGGTTCTTCAAGAATCGAGAGCGCGAAGGCACTTTCAATTTTTCAAGCATGGAAAAGGAAAAGGATAAAAAACTTTGTTTCTTGCCGTAAGGCTCTTTGGATATTCATGCCTGGTGCACATGTTTCTCGTTTGCTCAAGTGCTTTGATTTGACAAGTTCCTTTTAGAAATCATGATGAATTATTCCTCATCTTGAGAGCTGCACAGCATGTCTGCACTAAAGGAACAACCACGCTTTGGTGATACTTGTTCCACCGAATTGTGTGCCATTATACTAGGTAACATGTTACCTACTTGTACAATAGGAAACGTACTTCTAGTGGTAAAGGGTAAACTAGGTATGAATACGGATCAGCCACAATCTGGTTTCGGATCGGATCGGTCCTGAGGTTGTCTCATTGGGAGTCTGGGAAAATCTTGAGAATGAATCCGGAGTTGAATCCGAAAACCTGGGAACCGATGAGGGAAAGGCTACTTTCGGCTTTGAAAAGTTGGCTGTGTGTGCCTCGGAACAAAGACCTTCTTTTTCTTATTTTAGTTGCTTTCAAGAATCTCTTTTTTTTGTTTTTATGCCTAAATAAGTATAGTAGTAAATACCGTCATGAGTGAAAGCCCATTTTCATTGCCATTTTTCTAAGGCATTTTTCATAAGTCATTGATAAGGATTCAAAAATCATGAACAACTCAAACAATGTTGGCAAGAAATAGCCCAAGTGATGGAGCAAAAGGAAATCGTCGATTTTCTTAAAAAAGTTGTGTCAAGGTCAATGCAAATTTAAAAAAAAGAGAAAATCTTGAGACTAAAGTGCCAAAATTTGAAAGGAGCAAAATGAAGGGAACATTTTGTTGCTCCTCGAGAGGTTCCCTCCGTCCTTTGCCATTGTCCCGTTCAATATTGCAATGTAGAAATGCACGGGAAGTTCAAGTGATCTCTACGAAAATTTTATCGGTAGAAGATATAACATGGGAAAAAGCTTGTTCGCTAACGGTATGTAGGTGGCTCGTGAGAATTTGGGCAGTGTAAGAGTTATCGCCAGTTTTTGCATTTTACAGATTCACACTATGGTCTCAAGGGAATGATCAGATGTATGAACCCTCTTAGATTGTAAATTTGGCACTTATGGATATGATTTAGGAAAACAAAATAAACTCATTTGTTCGTTCTTACATCCTCAACAAAAGACCGCCCGGTACTCTTGTAGAAATACGTACAGGTCTGAATGTTGTTGAAAAATAATTTGAATCGTCAAACTTAGAAACCATAAAGTCTTGCAACAAAATGCGGCGTTTCACGCCTGTTTCAATGCAAAAGTAACTGTCCTTTTAAAGCACATGTTATTTTTGAATGAAAACAATGACCTGTACACATTCTTGCAAAATACAGAAACAATACGTCCAAACTTGTAAAACAACAGATTTCGTAATGCAAACGTCTCAAGGGCGGTCTGTAAAAATGCGAAAAACCTTAAACTGGCCAAACTCTCACTAGCCACTTACCATTGCAGAATAAGACTTTTTCAAGAGATCACTTGAACCTCCCGTGTACAAAACTCAGTTTGTGGTGATGGATTCGATCCCCTTTCCCCTTCTCACGTCTTGTGAATACTCTCTTTGAATGGGTCTAAAACCACCCAAAAAGGGCCTTCCTACATTCAAATTGTAAAAATCTTGAAACTTTCTACTAATTTAGCTGAAGAGTTCCAAAAAAGACTTTTGAAATTGTTATTTGCCACAAACTTGCTAATTTGTAAATTAACTCTTGATACTAGAGTACACCACAAAACACATTTGACCGTTTGTTTGACTTCAATTGACTTCAGTGGGATGACTATTCGAGGTAACAAGCAACCTATGGTCCGTGAACATTGTGAGTATGCCCACACAAGAATAGGCGGCAGTTACATTCGTTCTATTCGTGTGCTTGTTCACAACTTCCGCCCACTCATTTCTCTCCGCTCAATTTACACGCTAAACCTGTGGAAAAATGTCTCAGAAAAATGGCGCAGAGTCACGCAGAGTCTGAATGCTTCCAGCTCTGCATAGGCATCCATCCATCTCTTCGTTCAACGTGGAACGCCTTAAGGTCACACCAAGGAACTCGGTGGTTTGATGGATCATCCTGCTGTGACAATTTCACAACTGAGTGGCTTCCGTACGCCCTTTTCAGGCTCCTTTGAGCCAACAATAGGAACCTCAACCAAAGTAAAGCCCTAAAAACTAATCATTGGTCATCTATGTTTGAATGAGCCGACGTCATTGGTAGAGAAACTAAGAACTAAGTGAATGTTATTTGATTTATGTACAGTACAGTACATATAGTAGCACCCAAAAACAGGTTAAGTAACAAATTCTCATTAGCTGGCTTGATGCACATGGGTTTTGATAAGCAACTCAAGGTAGATTTATCAATTAACACCAAAATCACATATGTTCTCTTAAAATTTCAAAGTGAAGTATTCCCAGGCTCGAACAAAATATAACTTCGAAAATATCCAAGCGAAAGTAGAAATCGCAAAATCTTTTAAAAAAATATTTAGTGCAAAAGAGCCGGGTTAAAGTCTGATAAATCACACCTAATTCATCACTGCAACTACACTCTTGATTTTCGAACGACATAGGAACGAAACACTCCCATTTATGTTCCAAGTTGGTACTAGTATCCTTTAAATCTGGATACTCCAAAGTCTTTTTTCAAGTATTCGATAGCAGTCACATGCCTAAAGAATTAAGTACAGAGACCAATGAATCCCCGAATTCTCCCGACCAACAATCTGCTTGTCGAACTTTCGACTCTCGATAATCTTGGTCATATTTCTTTGGTTATTTAGTAACCTTTCCTTATCGTCATTCTACTGTCCCCTCATGTGACAAACTGTCCGTGTAGAGCGTGAGAATTTGGATTTGGTATCAAAACCATTGGAACACGTTCGGACCTGAAGGATCACAACACGAGCTACCAGTCAGTCTTCCGGAAGAAATGGCCATTTTCCCATTCAATAAAAATTGTCTAACCAACAAAATCACAGCATACGGAGCTTCACTTGAAGGGTTGGCCAGGGCTATTCACAACAAACTGCGGGGTTTATCTTAAAAAGCAAGGCGCAAAGGCCATGATGACAATTGTTGTTTTGAGCAGAATGCGTCGTTAAAGCATCTCTGACCCCAGTGAAGGTTCTATGTGGCCAACAGCTATTAAAAGGAGAAGGGCCCCAAGGGCTACCAAAGGCCAGGACGTGGAAGCAAGAGTGGGTTGTGAAGGAGATTTCTTAATGTTTGCTTCAGCAACACACTCCATCCCCAAAAGAGCCACAAGCAAGCTCTTAACCACGCATTATGAACTGTGAACGAGCAAGGGGAGACTCAAAACCAACACAGCCTTGGGGAGGAAATATTTAACTGTTTGATAATGGCCCCTCAGACCTCATCTTGGTGCCAAGAATCCAGTCTGTCGGGTGGCCTAAATGAGTTATGTGAGATAATAGCTCATGAAAGTAGGGGAACAACGCCAAGCTTAAGTTTAGGTTTAATAAGCCACCCAAGCAAACTTCAAATCTAGTTTTGAATAAAGGTAAACCAACTAAGGCCCTTATGTGCATTCCGTTGGTCTAGAAAGAAAAGCATCCTATTTATTTTTAGCTGAGCCAAAGATCAGAGCTGATCCCCGATAAAAAAATAAAAAAGGCCAAATTGAGGTTTGTTATGACTAGGCCTCGGAAAAAAACTTTTTTAAGTGAAATTAAGTTTTCACTTTTTTTGGCGTTTTTTTTTTGAGAAAATTTTTTTTTTTGGTCATTTTTCGGATTTTCACTTTTTTTGGCCATTTTTAGGCCAAGAATGGATAATAAAATCAAATTTCATTACTATTTTTTTACTTTCGGGCAATTATGAAGGCCTGATATGAGGATTTTGTTTTTTGGCAATCCTGCATCTGTTTGGACGCGGAAACTACTCGTTAAAGTGTACTCATCTAATAAGGTTCATTACCAGACCCCTCCGATCAGTTTTGCCATTACGGCCAAACTGGCTTTGATCAAAATTTGGCCAAAGTTCGGTTACTTACTTTCACAATAGCCTTACGTTTCCAGTTTCTTTTAAATGAATAGTGAAATGGTGGACTTTAAATTCGCTCCACTTACAAGTGTGGACGCGGAGCACTCGTTTTCCAGGTATAAAAGCGTCGTGACAGAGAGTCGACAATCCCTTACTGAGGAAAATATTGCTAAAATTGTGATTACAACGTGTTTCTATGGAAGATAATAAATGTTGGTTATGCCTGAAAATGTGCCTCACCACAAAAGTCAATTGTTAAGGGTGTTTTACACGTCACTTTTTTTACTTTTTTTCACTTTTTTTGACGTTTTTAAACTTTTTTTTAGGGAAAAATGGACAACTTAAAATTAATTATTTTGCCACTTTTCATCACTTTTTTTTCCGAGGCCTAGTTATGACGTTTCTCTCTCAGAAGATCTCATTAGATGGATAAGAGACTCTAAAGACTAGCTGTTAATTTTGTTTAACTAGCAATTAACCAAGTGTCAACTTGGTTAACTCATAGACCACGGAACTTCAGAAATCCTTGGTTAACTCAAGCTCAAGGCTTGTTAACTTCAGTGCTTGTCAAATCAAATAGGTGTAAGTTGTTTCAGCTTCCCTACCCTCTTTTCATTGCTCCACAATTTTCTTTTGAGCCCCCGTTGGGTTCTTGGGGACTTTGTTCCCAAGGAATGTTCCACTCGGAGTCCACAGATGTCGTCAACATCTCTTGTCCCTGACTTTCCATTCGCCATGTTCCTTCCACAGCGCCATCTGTGATCCCAAGCCAAATATACTCCAAGTGCCGACGGTTGCATATCTAGGTCAAAAACACAAAGCAAAATTGCGATAAACACATGCACAAAAATTTGCACAAAAATAAATTGGATCTGACATATTAGGATAAATACGAATTAATTCAAGATGGTGCTGGACTGTTTTACTCTCAAGTTTGAAATTGCAAATTGTATAACTAGCGTTCTTTTAATAGTTTTGATACTTTATCAACATCTTTAGATATTTTTAGGATGAAGTTTTTTAAGCAAACTCAGAAGTCGACAATAATGTGTCGCCAATCTAGTGCAAAGTTTCAATGGCTTTTTATTCCTGCAGCAATTTCTGATTTTGAATATCGAATGTGACTGTACTGTGTGGTAAAATTAAAGCAACCCAAGTGATTCCAAATTCTAATAGATGCATGTCATGAATTTTTAAAAAGTGTCACTGAATGAAAGTCATTATTAGGGTCCGGAAATGATTATTTTAGAATATAAACTGTTTTAAAAATTTCATACGTTTTTCCTCGATTTTTTTAATATTTTGGCTGCGTCAAGGAAAAAATATATTTTCTTGAACTTTTTGACGCATAATTTTTTTTAGGCAAAATTGAGGAAAATAGATGAATAACCAATGCTCAACGTGGCTTGCCCAAATTAAACCCAAAACACAAAAGCCTCTACAAAATGGCATTTGTCATGAGATAAGACATTCACAAACAAAACTAGTCATTTACGAAAAAAAACTGCGCTTGAGCAAAATTGAAAATTGTATATTTAAATCAATTACATGTCTCCAAACACGGCCAAATGCAACAAATTCGGAAAATCGCTGCACACAGACAGAATTACCAGGTAATGGTGTTGTCAAAAAAATATTTCTTAAATATCCGGCTTGTTTAAAATATTTAGGGCTTTAAAAAAATATGTCTTAGATGTTTGTCATTTTTGCAAACATTTTTCCGGGCCCTACACATTATGTATTTTTATTTATATCTTATTCTTTTTTTACTTTACACATAGTATTTAATTCATCGAGTGTTTGTACCTGCAACAAATATTGATAGAAAGCATAACCAATTACAAATGTTTTCTTCAAATGAAAATAAATTGCCTACTCTCTAAAGCTTCGAACATTCATCTAATGATGATTTTCTTTACCGAAAAATTTCCGATTGAAACACGGTGTAACTCGACATTTTCTCGTTCATTTTTGGGCACTGCAAGCCTACCATTCAGGACATTGCACAATAACTTGGCACTTGAAAAGGTGCGTCTCTCTGGGAACATGACAAGCGTGTAACCTCGATTGTCAGTCATATCATGGAACGTTTCTTGAACCTGGAAGTAAATAGGGAAGAAGCTCATTTCATATTTAGGTCTATTGCTCTGATAACACATTTATCGCTTTTCGTTGGCTTGCCTTCCGTGCCCAAAATCAGAATCAAATCGTGAAAAACGTCCTTTTCGCCTGGCAAATGTACGAATAGACAGTATGTCCCATGACACAATGCAAATGCTTGCTAAGAATGTTTGAAATAGCTTGAAAAATAATTTTGTCTTACGAATCGTGTGTAATCTATGGACTGGATACTATGAGATGAGATGAACAAAAAAAAGGAATTTGAGACACAAAATTCAGATAAATGCAAGCAAAGGAGGATGTGAGTATTTTGCCGCTTGCCCAAATGTCCGTAAAACATATTGGACAAGTGAAGGAGTAACTTGGCAACCATTTACTGTGTCCAACATTCACTCTGGACCACTTCCACGGAAACCGTAAAGTGGCTGTCCTCAGTCTACTTGCACACCCAAGGACATCAAGCCGGTGAAACACAAAGTGAGGCAAAATCCTTCATATCAGATGAAACTGGAATGGTTCACTTGTATTGGCCAAACGTTTCAAGTCATCTTGGACCAATCTGTGCGTGGTAATTTTTGAAATAATGGCTCCCTTTCCCCACTTCTGAATTGATCTGATAGAATTCTGCCTTATTTTGAGTCTCACCAATCTGATGACCTTTGGTGTGCAAGCGGACCACTTACGACCTAGCTACTACAATGAAAATTCAACACAATATTAAGTGCACTGAAACAACCTCTCATTTTAGTAAAAAGAGTGGCATGGACCAAATATTCCAGTTCATCTTGATAAATTTTGAAGCTACAGTAAACCCAATGTGTAACGAAAGGGCGCAATTAAGATTATTTCATTATTTTAAATCATTGCCCACGCGTGTTGAAACAGTGGAAATAATGCTTAAAGCTGCCCAAAAATAAATGTTGCAACCATCGCCTTTTTTTATGAGATATACTGTAGGAGGTACTGGTTTACGGAGCCTGAGGGTGGTGTTTGGTGGGCTCAGGAGCCACTGATCATCTATAGTACTGTCCAGAGCTCTTTAATCCTTAATTCGTGGGCCCATGAACCTACGAGCATCTATATTGTGGACCCCTGACTTTACGAAATTAAGTGTGGTTGGCCTTAATCCAAAAGTTGTTGCTGACCCTTGTTCTAGAGCATGGATCGGCAACCACTTTTGGGTCAAGATCCACCAAATTTGATTAGATGTTGACAGGGGCCCACCAATAAGACGTTGGTAGGTTCAGTGGCCTACAAATTAACAATCAAGGAGCTTGGGTCCACGAGTACGGTACTATGAATGTCTTCCGGGCCCACCATTTTGGACTTTCCCCATAGCTTCTGGGCCCACCAAAGATCACCCTTGGGCCCACATGTGGGCCTTGACCCACCGGTTGCCTACCCCTGTTCTAGAGCATATCATGTTGGTTAGTTCTTTGGTTCTTTTCATCTTATATACTTCTTAGAACTCGAGCTACAATCTCCAAAAGCTTATATCATGGTTCTAGAGAATAGGTTCTCATATCAATTCACTGTATTCTCCACTTTCGGAGGTTAAATGTTTCAGTTCCCATTATCAAAAAGAGAAACACAGGAAATGTCGTTTCCAGCTTACAAGGGTACACTTTCAAGAAATTGTGTTAATGAATTCTATATTTGGGTATTGCATCTTCAGAATTTCATTTTTTTTTGATTATTAAAGCTACGTTTAATATGCTCATCAGAAACTTGAAATGAAGAACCAATACTGATTTAGATTGCTTTGTGTCCCCACGGTGTTTTCCTCAAATACAACGATTTAAAAAAATTGCCAAGACATGTATTAGTACTTTTTGAAATCAGGACGTTAAGGGCTACAATTTCATTGTAGACGACAAATTAATCCTAGGCTTTAGAAGTATATGATAACTTAAAAGGGCATATTTTTTAAGGATTTTACCTTCAATTAACATTTTTCTCGCTTAAATTTGTTAAAAAGTAATGCCAATGTAGCTTTTCAATGAATATTGAAAAGGTATTATATGTTTATGCACTTGAAATACTCGAATTACCGTTTTGGAAATGGCCTCATGTGAGACGATTCTCTGATTTTGACAATCTTGAGCCTCTTAGTCCAGTATTATACTTACAATGAAAGATGCTTAGGTGTGTCAGGAAACCACTGGTAGCAAAAACCTGTATACACTATTAATGGTGTACATTCACTTCAATCGTTTCTTTTTCAAAAACATGCTCGAAGGTAAAATCCTAAAATCCTTAAAAAATATGACCTTTTAAGTTATCATATATTTTTTAAAGCCTAGGATTAATTTGTTGTCTACAGTGAAATTGTAGCCCTTAACGTCCTGATTTCAAAAAGTACTAATACATGTCTTGCCAATTTTTTTAAACCGTTGTTTTTGAGGAAAACACCGTGTCCC